>JANXJC010000054.1:14804485-14820245 GCA_027564655.1 Leptodon cayanensis | reverse complement strand
TGCCACCAGGGAACAAGCCAGAAGGGTCAAACGACCCCCCACCCCCCGTGAATTTAAGAAACAAGCAAAATCCAACAAGGAAACTGCCATTGTATTGTTTATGTTTTAATCAAAAACTCACATTAGGTGAGGAGCAGGCCCTACATCAGAATCTCTCTGTTGCCTTCAGCAACCCCATTAAGCTGGTTTATTCTCAAGGAAACTAGTCTTTTCCAGTTATTCTTTCTGCCTTTCTTATAATCCTGGGATATAGCTGCAAATAAAAACAAACAAACAAACAAACAAAAAACCCCCACACCACTAAAAGCATTAGTGCTTTGACTTTACTGTGTGGCTCCACAATTCTGTGCTGAACTGAACACTACACAAATTATCTCACTTTGTAGCACACCAGATTTCAGAACCCCAGTAAATTGGTCCCAGATTCTTGAGATTACCGATTTGCTCCAGGACTGTATCTGCCAGAAAGGTTCTCCTAGCACCAGCAGCATGAAATCCACTAAAATAGCTCAATACTAGATGGGTTCATGAATGTTTCAACACCCAAAGTGTTGCCATACATAAGCACAAGAAGAGCAAACTGCTAATTTTTTATTTTCTTCTACTGCTCTGACATTCTGGGAGAATTTTACCAGAGTTGAATGGAAAGAGTAGATAAAATACAGTGGGATGAAAGGGTTAAATGTGCGATAAAGAGAAAAAAGGTGGAAAATAAATATGTGCTATTTTGGTAGCCAAAATAAATCTCAGCACAAACAGACATGATGGTGGTCATTTTCTTCTCAAAATACAAGCCCCTCAAAGCGAAGGATACACTGCAAGACATCTTTTGTGAGCTTACAGCGCGATTCATTCAAACATTTGCACCAGCTTTTCTTGATCACAGAAGATAAATGCAAAAAAGACCTACAAAGTGGGACCTCGGCATTTCCACAACTCAGACAGCGATTGGTCTCTGTCACAGTAATTGTATCTACTGACCTTTATTAGGAACTGTATTTGAAACCTAGATAATGCCCAACATATGATTTTTCAAAGAAAAAAAAAAACCTCATCCTTTTTTATTCTTCAACCTTAGGTAGAGAGCAGAGAATACAATTTCTGAGTGCTACCAGGAAATTCAAACCAGGCTGTGAAAAGAAGATTTCAAAGTTTAAGTAAAGACCTGTGTGCCAGGCCCATCAGAAGAGGGGAGAAAGGGATATGCAAGGGTGGGAAGAGGAACAGCAAGATGGAAAGCTTGCAGAAAGCCTGACCAGAAGGGCAAGCACTGCCCAAGTCCTGCCCTGCAGAGACATATCTACACCCACCCCCGCCAAATGAACGGCCCCCATATCTGTCTGTCTGTCTGCCCCATGCAAAAAAGCAGCTTCCTAGGTCTGTAAAAAAGACATGAGAAATGGAGAGCGACTGCTTTCAGTCTCTCCTCGCACCCATCCCTAAGCTCCCTGGCAGGCTCTTCTCTCCACAGCGCAAGACGTAAAGCTTCCCCCAACACCTATTACTTTTTGGCCTTCCACTTCAGGAAGATACGCTGCGGTTAATCCAGCACGACATATATGCTATACTGACTAGCTCTTACTGGGCAGGAAGGTTGACAGATGAGTTTTTGCTGCTTTTCCCTCAATTCCTGGGTTAAATTTGGCTGCAAGTTATTAGGTATGGACTAGATACCACACGGACAGAAAGACAGCTCCCAGGAAACCTGTCTAAAACTTATCTTCTTCATTTGAAAAGAAGGCCAGCTAACAGATTCACTGCCTAGAACAAATTAGGAAAAACCTCACTGGCACCTGGATTGTGCCTTTGTATGCATCTATGGAGAGACAGAGCAAGGTGGCCTGAACAGCCTTTAAGAGGCTGCTCACAAGGTGTGAACGTGTGGGTATGTGTCACCCCGCTGACAACCCCCAAGTAATGCTCCAGCGATGGAGACCTGTCATTTACCACGTTTGATTGCTCCACAAAAAAGTCCTACCAGCACATGATGTGCCAGGGAAAGATTTAATGGGAATTGATAACGTGGCATTTAGAGCAAATTGACATTGGAGAGCTAGGTATCTACATCTCTCCCTCACATACAAATAAATTCTTATACACCAGTACTTATTTATACTGAGATTTGCTGCGGAGAAGCACATGCTAGTCAGTTAAGTTCAAACCTTCATTTCACCGGTGATGGTTTTATTTTGAAAGACTGTCACCAAGTGGCAGAGCTACGAACCGCTGTGCTGGGGTCAGCAGACCACGCAATGGCATTTGGGAAAAGCAGAGCCACAAATACCTGATCAGCTGAAGTGACACAACCAAAAAATCCACTGTCCCAGGACGCCCGGTGCATCTAAGTACACTGATGGAAATGTCGGGATAGATCATGCAACAAAACCAAAATAAGGCATGAAAAAAATTATCTCAGAAGGAAGCAGCTTCAAATACTGCAAGGTTTGTTCTTTCAGTATAAAAACTGATAAATTCAGTTTCTGATCCTTTCCTTTGAAGCACAAAAATCATCAACAAAGTCTAACGATGCTGTTTCATATGAAACAGTCACCTTGGGGGCTAAACAGAGGCAAACGGGAGAGGCCAATAAAGGATGCAGCTTGTTTAAAACAATAAGAAGGAAAACCTCCGACTTTAATCTACAACTTGAGTCAAAATGCAATGTTTTATACCTGACATGAAGTGATATAAATTATTTTTAACTATTATACTTAGTGTTTTCCCAAAGCACTAAAAAAAGGCAATTTTTAAGAATACATACATCCACGCAAAACAGGCATTTGAGGATTCATCTATTGATCAAGCTGGAGCCTGGCTGGCTAAGCTGTTAGCAAATGGCACTAATAACATACCCATGGGGACGGGAGGCTCCTCAGCTGCGTCAGGCACACCACGATCCATGTAGGAAGTACAGGATCTGTTTGTTTCATCCCATACCTGTAAATCACCATCTGCAACACAACAGTAGCCAGGCTGTGCTTTTTGTTACTCCTCCAAGCAAAAAGCCCGAGTTTTGCTTTTAAATTGCTTGTAATTTTAATTCATTTGAAGTTGTTAATTTCTCTACACATAACTGAAGGTGAGTAAGGACAAGCAAGGGCATTTCCAGGAATCACTAAGATTTACATCAGCAACAACTGATCTTTGTGGGTCATTGCTTGGTACAGGCTAGCAGAGCACACTGATGGAGCACGTCATACCCAAGTAGACTCTGGACAACTGGCTGCCAGTGCTTTAGAAAGAGCTTTGATATACCATAGCTAAAGCTAAATTAGCTCTCTGGGTCTGAACTTTCAGCAAATGAAGCTTGTGGAGATAATTTAGGCTACCTGCGCCTGCCTTCCTGTTAGATACTTGCCTTCTAATTTGTTTGGGGAATAAACCAAGTTAGTATACATGGAACTTTGTTTGCACTCTCATTACCCAGAAATCCATAACAGTGTTAAAGATCTGGGAAAATTTTCAAGAGTAAATTGGAAATAGTGACTTTCTTGCAAGCCTCCCAATACATAGCTGATGTTTATTTAGGACCGCTATAGGGTTTTCTCTTCAATCAGCAAAGTTTCTCAACCCTGAGAAGTTCCAGAGATTTGACAGATTTCCATCTTCTCTTGCAGGCTGGAAGACCCAGCTGCAATCGGTCTGGATGGCTGAGGATGAATGTTCACCGGCTGCCTGGAGGAGGGGGGACCCACGCAGCCCACGAAGCATTTGCACTGAACAATACAAAGAGAAGACGGTGCCACATTTCTTCTGCAACTGACAGTCTCCTTAGAAACAGTGTCACTTGAGAGCGAGGAAAACAACAAATACGTAAAGCAGAGTCTCTACACTTCTGCTGTAGCTGCACAACACAATTCGAAAACAAGACAATCTGCTACGCTGAAACACGTTACCTATTCCAGCACCAACGTACCTCCATCCCAGCCCAGGAGGGCCAAAAGCAGGCTGACTTAGCTCCCACCACGTGCTGCCCTTCAGCTGCTTGCAGCACCCGCGCTAGCCGGCTCATCCGTAGGGTACACACTGTCCTGGTTGTGCACGTACACACCGAACCCACGCTCAGGGGCACCGACTCGGACAGGGACACGTGCGGTTTCAGGAGGTTGTGTACACCCAGAAACTTGACTTATTCCACACAACCCATGAAACAGTGAGATGGCAATAATTTCACTTACTAATGGCTCTACTCTACTTCACAATAATGATGCAAAAGAAACAGCCGCCAGCCACTCCCTGAAATAACCAATCATTTCCACCATCCTATTTGTCTCTCTCAAAAAAAAAAAATCCCTTTGCCATAGCAAACTGATCTGGAAGCTTTACAGCTCCTGGAGGAAATCTTGCATCACGCCTAGAGACCTTTAGAAAAGCACTGGCAGCAAAATAAATTATTTACAGCACTATTTCTGACAATACAATCTCCATAAACGATACAAGATTGAAGGGTTTAAAAATGAGTGCTTGTGGCATGGGGCCCAAGCATGTGTCCAATAGAAATATTGATTAACTCGATTTCTACAGACTCTGTAAACAGTCTGATGAAAAGGGAAACTGCAAGTATAATTTTTTTTCCTTTGCTGTAAAGTAGGACAGAGCAATCACTTTGCCCATTCAAACTAAGCTCAATTAAAGCGGTTTTGGATATTTACAGAATTATTTTCTCCTTAAAATAATCCAATCTACATGTTGTTTACCTGATTCTAATTCATGACTTATTTCATTTCCCCAGAATAACTCAGTCAGTTGAGGCTTCTGGCTTCCAGCAAAGTTCCTGCTGTTTACTTAGGTTTTCCAGCTGGGTTGAATGATATGCAAAGAGGTCTGAGGACTTGCTGGAGGTCATACAGAGAGGAAAGTCAGTTGGCTCCGCTAGCCTAATAGCCCTGTACTTTTACAGCTCCCAGGACTTTGCTCTAAGCACCAGGCTAACCTTCCCATCAAAAGATACTAAATCTGTTCTCAACATTTCAAACATTCCCAGATTCTTCGGAAAAGGCACTTCCCTCCACAAAGAGTTTGAAGCAACTCTGCTGAAGGGCGTGAAGAAAATCTGAAGGCACTAAATGCACATGCTCACAATTAGAAAATTCAATGGAAACTGCTAACGTGCAGTTTTCCACTTTCAACAGCAGAATTTTCAAACGTATTTTGGCATGCAATTTAAAAGAAAGGAAACTCCAGGGAATGTTTAAATAGAGTCTGCCTAAATATTTTGTTTAAGGGAACTATTTTCATTTTGGCTAGAATTTATAGGGCAAAACATCCTAGACAATGCGCAATGGCTGTCAGTCTTCAATTTGTCCCAATCTGGACTACCCGCATGGCCAAGGACAATCCACTGCACTTCTCAATGCCTCAGTTTCCGCAGAGTAACAAGGAAGATAAGGAGCGTTCACTCAGGTTCTTCCATTCCTACCATTCCACCAGGACAAACTGGTCTGCTAAGCAGGGCTCAGGAGCGTATTTTTCAGATCAGCTGTGGGGCTTTTGGTTTGTGGGGTTCTGTTTTGTTTCCCCAGAGGAGGACCAGGGACATGTACCACTTGAAGAGCAATTTACTTCCCTTGTGCCACTGCAAATATGCCTGACGTAAACAAAACCCCTTGAAACTCCAACATGACAAAAGCAAGGGCTGTAAACTTCTATTTAAACACAGCCCTGATGCTAGGAGAGATTAACAATGATATTTTGGAGAAAAGGCATTTTTGCTAGTAATTCAACGCCCACTCCCATTCATCGGGGCACGAGCATTACCATACATCCTGCAAGAACTGCAGGGCCCTCCAGCAAACCACTTTCCCACTTGTCACTTCACCCCAACAAGCCTCCTGCCCTTCTCCATTTATATTCCTGTCATCCAAAAACCACTTCTTTTCACTTCCAAGCTCTTCAAATTCATGCCCCTATGTTCCTCAGCTCCTCTCCTTTTCCACCCCAGAATAATTCAGGCAATTGTAGTTCTGAGATCTAATCTGCCAGCTCGGCTCTTCTAATGCCCTTTGGCTGCAGCATGGCTCCTCAGCCCTTTTTCGGCTCCTCCATTGCACCAATATTGCATCAGCTTCCATTTCTTAGTTTATTCTTCTTTAAACTTGCTTCTTCTTTTAAACCTTCGCATTTTATTCACTTTATTTTCTCCCAGTGTTACTCACTCTAGCCTCCTAATGGACATCTCCAATTAAACCTTAATTATGTCTCATACCAAAAGCTGTTCTCAGGCTGATGAGCACACCCTAGAAGAAAACCCAAGGCAAAAGGTCTTGCCTGTTAGACATTTTGCTATAATCCAAAGGTCACACAAAGACACATAACCCATTATCTGACACTCCAGCATTATGGATTTCTTTTTCTGTTTAAATTACTTCAGAAGAGGTTACCCTACCCTTAGCAAGGATAAGCATCTTCACATGGCGAGGTTGCACAGGTCTAAAGCTTGGTAAGCCAACAAAGGTACAGTTAGCTATTTTCTTCCACATCAATAAAATTTGATGTCAGCCATTGCTTCAGCCAGGCGGTTTTCAGGTGTTCTCCACCTCTCCTGCTACGTGAGCTCTACACTGCTGGGACAGCAATGCTGGCTGGCTGGTTTAGCACACCTGGTACACACCAGTCACAGGACGAGAGCCTCTTCCATGTGCCAGCCCCTCCTGTCACAGCATTTCTGTTGTGCCATGCTGGGCTCAGACCCAGAGCTGATCTCTGGCCTCCAAACAAACAGTTAAGTGTGCCTCAGGTCTGGCTCTACCACGAAGCAGTCATGCTGCTGGGGTTACCAGGGTTCTCCAGCCTGACCGTGAACCAGCCAGGACAGGGGGTGGGGATGGAGAGGCCAAGTTATGCCAGGAATGAGCCTGGAGAATGCAGCAGAGGTCACATTGCAGAGCGGCTACCGACACATGCCGCTCGTTCCAGCCTGCGGCTTGCTGGAACTCCTGGACGGAGGGCTCTCCCAAAGCCTGGGAAACACGCAGTGGGCGATGACCTGCACCCACTGTATTTTCATCCTGCTTAGCATATGCCAAATACAATAAGATGCATTAAGTCAAGTCTTTGCTCTACCCAGCGCATGATGTGATTGCCAGAAGAACTTTTTTTTTTCCCCCCTCTAATTCTGCTGATAGTATGTAATTCTGTTCATCCCTTTAGCCTTAGCCAAATATTTATGTCAAGCTGGGAAAAAAATGCCAGGCACTGAGCAGGGGGCGGAGGGAAGGCAATCTAGAAAAGGCTTATAAACCAATTTCGGCACACAAAGCACTTCTTACTTCTGCCCAGTCATACTCAGATTAACAATAAGGTCACTACGTTGGCCATTCCTTTTTTTAATTAACCTTCAACAGGTTAAACAGCCGAAGACCACGCTATTAGATAATCAATAAACCTAGACACTAATTCCATACCCACAACACAAATGTTTTACTGGGTTAGAATAAAATCTCAATTGCTTGCTACACGCAGCAACTACCTGCTACTGGGGGGCAGACAGACCCTAAAGTACTAATGATGTCACGTACCCGCAAGTACTCGTGCACATCAGCCAGCATGCCTGAACTGTGTTCGATTTTTCAGTCACATTGCTGCTTCCAGGCAGGGATCTAGCACGTACATCACTTCTACCACTTACCCGGTTCTGGTTGAATGGGAAAATTCATTATTCATTTAATTTTAAGTAACAGCCAAAGGGCCCAATCAGCAGCAGAGTGCCCCAGTGCTGTGCTAACACAGATGAGGAACAGCTTCTCTCTGATGCAGAGGTCTCAGTGCCGTAGTTCTTGGGTTAAGAATATGCCATCATTTTCTTAAGGGATTCGAAAGCAGAAACAAAGCCATAAATTATTTTCTAATTGCTTAGCAGTGAACAAAGGCAGAAAACGACCTGCTGTGTCCCAACTCTTCCAAAGGCACACGTGAATAAACAGGACTGCTGGAAGTCTAACAAATTGACAACCCATCCCACGGAACACAAAGAGGAATGTTTGCCTAAACACTGCCTTTCAGCAAGACTGTAATCAAAGGAAAAAAACATGTATGATAAGAAAGACTCCTGGTGGTTCTGGCACAGTGATTATTTTCTACGTAATCAGGAAAGTTTGGAAACATTTGAATATGCCGTTTTGCTGGCATCCTTTCAAAAAAAAAAGAAAAAAACCAAATGGCTGTAGTTCAAACAGCAAACAAGGCTCCAAACCAGTTACTAAACCAAAGCGTTATGGATCCACAGGAAGAAGGAGCACATTTCTTCACATTTTCTGCACTATGAATGAAGAGATAATGGAAGCCCGTACAGATATCTGGTATTAGCCTGTCCACAGGACAGGGGTTATAACTATTACAAGTTAAAATAATCAACTTGTTTTTATCGAGAAGTCAAACAAAAGAGCAGAGAGGAGAGTTCCAGCTGCATATCTCAGCAGGGACTGGACTGGGCAACGTGACACCGTCAGATATTACGTCCTGAACATTAGCCCTCCTGCGATGAGTGCTCAGTAGGTCCACATTCAATCACTTTGAAACTGATCCATGAGCTGTACTAGGTTTGCAGGAAATCATGCCAGCTTGCATTTTCTGAAGCATCTAGAGATTAAACAAAGAGGCAGAACGATCATGAAAACAGGAAAATTGGGAACGGCGAGAATACCAGTCAAAACAAGTGAGTAGCAGCAAGAGAAGAAGATAAACTGCCCTTTTTTCTAGAGAAGCATGAAGATCTCACTTAAGTGCTTCTTACAACTATGGGAGTTACCATTTCGAAGTCTTACCAAAAGACAGCATGCGCTGAGCAAACGATGCTCTCCTCACGAGAAGAGTCTAATAAATACTGCTTCTGAAAACCTACCGAGCATAGGGTGCTCCTATACTTTACATCGGCTCTCTCTAGAGGTAACTTCCTGCAAGGAAAGGACTTAACCTTAGTGCAACTTATCTGTGCAAGCGAAAGGCAGCACTGTCTATGCATACAGGGTTTGGGTTTTAATGCAAGTTAATACTGTTTATCTGAACTAGGCCAACAGAGGTAGCTGTGGCATATAATGAGATTGTGATGGAAAGAAACGCACAGCCTGAACTTTTAAGCCACAAAACAGTGCTAAGCCAACAATTCATGAGTTATTTTTTCTAAAAGTGAGAAGGGGAGAAGAAGATGTATCTACTGAAATACAAGCCAAATCACACAGCAGGTATTCCTCAGGCACATGGGAATAAAATGTATTGCAAGGCATTATTAATGTTTATTATGTAGGTCTGTTACAACACAGTTTATCACCAGCTATCTTCAACAAGCTCAAAACCCATGCCTAAATTAGCCTGGAGTTTTACAGAAAACAAAAAACGCGGGTGCACAGCCTGAAGGGGATCTCACTGGGCTGAGCTGTGCCATTACTCCAGTAACTGAAGTCTGCGGGCTGGCAAACCGCTGATTTACACCCACAAAGCCCTCCAAATGCCTCTATGTGCAAGAGCGTAGCAAGTGAAAGGAGCCGTAATGCATAACCCCTTCCATTAGTCATGTTGACAAATCAGAAATAACTCAAGATATCTTAATTACAAAGCCCAAAATTCACTTTCACAGCTCACCGGGAGCAGTGGGAAGGGAATTAATCCTTCAAGGGAAAGGAATGAGCTGGTGAAAGTTGTTAGGGATGGTAAAGCGGCTGCAAATGCTGTTTCTAAGTTGACAAAAACATTTAAATGAATTATTCTTTAGGTTAAGGGTTTTTTCTACATTGCTGTTTTATTTTCAAGATTCTGGTTATCCCATAACAACTGAAATAAAAAGATCACCCTGAATTTCCCCACTAGCACCCACAAGTCCTAGAATAGGCATCCCAAACCCATATAACCTGAGTTATTAAACCATCAGTCGCAGCACATTTAAGAGCTCCTTGCATAATAGCCCTATTGAAGGCCGTTCTGTGGGGGGACTCTGCATGTTGACCCCAGGCAGACGTGGCTACATTCGCCTGAAATGTAGAGGTCTGGCATAAAAAGGCGTTTTGTCCAGGAGGCAGAGAAACTTCCCCCCAAACAGACACCTCCCCACTAGAAACCCTACATCAGTCAGCTACGTAACATCAGTGCTTTAAAGCATTCACAAAGTGAAACAGCAGTAGGAAAGCCTGTTCAAGCCTCCCCAGAGCAAGCAGGGATTCCACCAGCCACCCAGGAAAGACCTGATATAAGCTGTAGAACTAATTTCACCTTCAAATAGGGAGGCTGCTTCTCTACATATCTCTCTCTAGTTGAGCAGGATAGCAAGCCACCAGGACAGCAGAGGAAACCGCTCTTTTCCTCTCCCAGAGGAATGTAATAACATGATGGCAAAGCGTTTTTTATCAGTTCCCCAGACTCCAAGAGCCGACTCTGCACCATTCATCAGGAGAAGAATGGACCAGGAGAACAATCAGAAATCCATTAGCAAGCTGCCGCTGGCCTCTGCGGCTGTCTCAACTCCCGATCAAATGTCAGAGCACTGAATGTCTTATATTTACTCGAGAGGAGGAAAGGATCGGGGAATTGTTTCAAATTGCTAAACATATTATTACAATTTTTAGCTTTTATTAGCATCAGGGCAACCATTTGCAGTTTACATTGTCCCTTTAAGTTTCTCAAATCCAGGAAAAAAAAGCTTCAGCATAATTAAAATGGAGAAAGATCTGTTCCAGTACCACCAAGTCACACCACAAAGAAAGCGGTGCGGGGAGAAGGAAAAACTGGAGACAGAGGTAGGGCTGCTTGTTGGTTGCGTTTAATGCTTTTACTGCCTGCATTCAGAAGCCGGGGCTCAACTGTGAAATACCGCAAACTTGCAAGAAAATAGCAAGAATTACCAACTCCGCTATTTACTAGCAGGGGACTGACCCCGTAAGAATACATTAGCTCATCATCAGTATTTCATCCTGCTCCTCTGCTAAGCTGCAGGCTCATATCTGCTGTAACAAACACTTTGTTGACCATGTATCACAGCACGAGACAGATCCAAAACCAATCTGCTCAATCAGAATCTTCCCCTCTCCCAGTTACTTCTTCCCTTAGATGAACAGTGATTAGGCCATTTAAAAAGCAATGCAAATAACCAGGTTCTCTACATATATTTGTACATTAAAAACAAATGTCCATACCATCTCTCTCCAATGTTATTTACAATGTGTCTGAAAGCTATTATCTGAGCTAGTATCTGGCACTGAGACTAGAATAAGATATTCTGAGCATATTAGCAGCATATCACATATTGGAGTGATTTGTGCAGATTCACTACATTCATATACTCTTGATGCTTAAAATATAATGAAGAATTTAAAACAGGAAACTTGTATATGTACTAGGAAGTAGGGAAAAAATAATAATAAAAAAATTAGGAATTCTCCAGTGCTAATACTGCCAACTGCAAACTGATTCTCATTATCTTTCATCTGCCAAAAAAACAAATTAAAATATCAATCAAATGTAGTGATCCAGGTAAAAGTCTTAAACTGCATCTTTGGTTCAATAACAGCAATTATTGTGTCATTGTTCTCAACTCATTGAGCTCCTCAAATGAGATCAGAAATGACTACAGCAAAAAAACCACACCAAATCTCAACAATAATCTGTCATCCACAATACCTGAATGACATTTGAATCACGATATTTTTACCTCTAAAACAGGTAACAATGAAATGAAGTTAAGGTTGTCAGCATTTCTGTTATGAAACGCTAGCCATAAAAACTATTACTGTACAGTCTTCACATTTTTTATTTACTAGAATTTTTCTATTTTTCAAGTAAAAGTCAGTCTGAAGCTTTGAAGTGTGCTGAAACAACGTGGCAGTATTAGATCCTCGAGCACTAAAGGCTACTGAGCAAGGCTGAGATACACTTAATTATGACACTGGAAGTCCAATGTGCGTCCACTGTTTGTTTTAAGCCAGCGTGCCCGGCTATCACAATTTACACACAGGGGTAGATGGGTGAAAACTAGCTGGTGTCATCTTAAAGCTCTGTTTAGGTTCCATGAAGACAAGAGGAAACGTGTATCTAGCTAAGCACCCTCGCAAACTATTAAGAGATCACTTTAATCCACACGAGTCCCAGCGACTTTCCTTTGTCTGCACAGCTCAGACTATGCACATGGACATCAAAATACTGTAAAGAGTGGAAAGGACTAGAGCTAGCGGCACAACTCTTCAGCCGCTCCACATGCTGTAACATGCAGCTCCAGGTCTATCAGTAGTCCCGGTGCTTCACAAGTTGAGATCTCATAAGCAAATTGCTTGCAATGATACCTGCTAAATTATCTTTATTTCAGAAAAGCCATTTAGGGGTATTTAGACTCTGATCCCTCATATGCCAAATGTCAGCAGACAGTGAATCTTCTATAAAACAGAAATTAAGAACCAATAGGGAGGAGAGGGCAATTTGCTTACTGGTAGAAGGTCTCAGTTTTTCATGTAACCCAGCCTGGCCAGGATCAGCCATCACAAGCATCCAAAGACCGCTGTGTGGCTGATACCAAATGAGATGAGCTATTAGTTATGGCCCAGTTCCTACAAGACAAATGTCCTCGCTGCAATCTGTAAGCACAGCCGTCAGCCTCACTGACAGTGTCAGCAGCTGGGGAAGTGGGCAGGACATACTAAAATACCCTTTCTCTCCCTAAAAAGCCCACAACCCTTCCACCAGGCACCACAGCCAAGTGCTCGCTGTCACTGCCTGTGGATCTTCTGAACTGGGGACTCTTCTGCCAGGGGTCTCAAACCAGCACCTTTTAAAATGCTACATTCACGTAAATAAGTCGGTTTTTTAAGAACAAATTAGTTGAACGTATTCTACGAAGTTATTTCATTTGTTTTTGCTCCTGTTCATTTATTCCAATCTGCTGCACCTTCCCTTGGAGAGGTTATTAAACGCTCTGCTAATGGCCGCCAGCACTCATTTAATTCTTCTTAATGAATGTATGAGTGAGTAGCGGAAGCTATTATGTAGGGCTTAATAAAGGGCGGGAAGGAATTTCCTAAAATTTATTGCCACAGGCTGCTGCTTTAAGATAAAATAAATGGTAATTGCTTGGAACAGGAAAGAGGAGGATGATAAAATGTCCCTAGACATGAGGTAAAAAAAATACCAAGTGCTATGAACCAAAATCTCAAAGCCCAAAGGATTGCAAAAGCAAGATGGCCTCCTCCCAGCTTTTAGCTTTTTGTAATCCTTAAGACATTTTCTTTGAATATGGATGCTGAATGATGAACTCAATCAACTCAATCTCAGCTGGAAGGATTATTTTACAGCACTAGAAAGACAACCGTTCATATAAAAAAAAAAAAAAGTGGCATTAATTCAGACAGCATCTTATGAAAATATTAGTTGCAGGAAAGGGACAACATGGAAAAAATGGAAGGACAATGTTACTGGACTATTGAGTCCAGCAATACAATCTTTCCTAAAGTACAGGGTTTACGGTATGAACGAGATGCATAACATTTTGCTACAATTATGTTTCTTCTTTCCCATCGCTGTTGTGGTCAGGGCACATGGAAGAAGGGAAATTGCCAAGAGGTGGACCTGCACATTGTTTCTTCAATTTCTGCTACTGTTTGTTAAAATAAATAAAAATCAGCAGGCTGAATGAGAAAGAAAGCGTCTGAACTGGAAGTCGTAAGTGTCTGTCCTGCACCAAAGTGCTGCAATCACACCGCCAGACTCCCAGCAAGCTCCAGGTCAGACCTCAACAACTGGCAAGAACAAAGTGGAAATCAAAGACTCATCCCATGTAATCGCAATCTAAAAGAAAAATACAGGTTTTCAAAACAAAGCTTTTTATTACAACACAGAACAGTCTTCTGTCCACATAATCCTTCAGGCTTCACTCAGACAGTATAATCCAGTCATACAGATGAGTTTTCACTTAAACTTTGATCAGTCTCATCAAGAAAGCTGAAAAGCAAGTTTCCCAAGAACGGGTCTGATTTTTTGTTCCCACTAAGCAGTTGGAGGTAATATTTTGCACATTAGAGACTGCCAAAGTATTCACTAAAATCAGAGTATTCACAAATTACATGAACTTGTATGTTTAATTAAAGAAGCAGCAATCTGAGATTGCAACACTCTTATGATTAAAGCAATAGCTGAAGAGTTAGAGGCTGCAGTGGGAGAGGAAAGCAGGGATGTCTGCATGTCAACTTAACTGAGTGCCACCGGCGTTGCAAGTACAGCTGCCCCGAAAAGGACACCACCAGTCTCTAAGCACCATCTTCCCAAAATGCAGCAGGAAGGAACAACTACGCAGAACTATAGAAAGAAGATGTCAAAATAGCAAATCGCGTGGGCAAGGCATCTATTTCCCTTTACATAAAGGGGCAGAAAGAAAGAAATAAGATTTTCAATAGCAAGCTAATACATCCATGAGTTTAGAAGTTGACCCAAGAAGAAAAACAAGATTAGGTTTGCTCTTTTTTGCTGCTTAGAGCAGACAAAGCCCCTCTCAGAAAACCACCATTTTTTATGCCAGCTTTGACCATCTTAAAACCAGAAAAAAAGAGGATAAAATCCAGTTTTTCTTTTTTAAATCCTTGGCAGGTCACCTGCAAGTGTAGGCCAACAGCTTTTCTAGCAGGCAGTAAGAAATTATGATTTTCTTTTCTGAACAAGGATTTCAGTTCCTTCAGCTCAACAGCAGGATTTTCATAGTCCGACAGAATACAAAGCAATCAGCCAACCTACAAAAGCATTCAATTTGAAGATGGACAGTTGCTTCTCCAAGAGAAAAAGCAACAATTTGGTAGAGAGAAAAAAACAAAACCAAACCAAAACAAAAAATCCACTTTAGCACACTGGAAAACAAAGGGTGAGCAGCTACAAGATGAGTGTGAAATGTCAGGGGATATACTACACAAATTTGCGAAGGACAGATGGCTATTGGATAGGCATCTGCTAGAGAGCGTTATACAAGAAGAGTTTAATCTTCCCCCACCCCAATGAAAAATCAAAGCAAAATGAACGTGCACAGCATTCTGTGTATCAGCACTACTACCTGTACAAAAGGCAGTGCTTCTAATTTAAACCAGCAAACACAAATTATCCCATCCCTGAGTACCTTCAGGCACTTCCACACTTTTCTCAACCCTTTAACACTCCTATGAAGAAGTCTCATTACCTACTTATATGGGCTTATAGAGCAAGAAGTTGCAGCTTTATGATGATAAAGAACATAAAGACAAAGGATCTGGGTTTTGACTTACGAAGAAACCAAGCAGATACTTGTTAACTACGCGTGATGTGCAATGCTGTTCCCTGCGACAAGACAGAACACAACATTTCATTTGCCTCGGCACTGGCGCATCCCTGGAACCACTACCTGCACAAACCTCAATTACCCAGCATGAAAATATACATTTTGCTTATCCAAGGACAATCCTCGCACTGAGGCGAAATGATTGGGGGGGGGGGGGGAAATCTCAATTATTCTTTCAAACATAACACTAGCTGATGCCAGGCAGAAAGAAAAAGCTGGATGTAATAGGCTTTTTTTTTGTTGTTTTATTGGTTCAGGTTTGGTAGCAAGAATTTTCATTTCTACTGTGTGCAAGTGCCGGATGTGGGAGGAAAAGTGTAGGTGGCATAAGGGAAAGTAGGAACTAAGGTCCTTGTCGCGGTTTATCTGTGGTACACTACATTTCAAAATAACAGGAGCTCTGTCATCCAGGCTGGCTCATAACCGCCCCCGCAGCAGGAAGCGGCAGAAGAACCCCGGAGAAGCCACGCACATTTCCGTCGTCCTCCCCCC
>JANXJC010000054.1:14768592-14790049 GCA_027564655.1 Leptodon cayanensis | reverse complement strand
GGAGGGCAGCCAGGAGGAGGCATCGAGGGGGGAGCTGTGAGGGGAATGGGGGGAGGAGGAGGGAACGGGGGGCTGGGGGACACGAAGGTGACTCCAGGGTGAAGCCGTGAGGGAAATGGGGGTGCCGTGAGGGGCTCTGCGGGGAAGATGAGGTGGATGGAGAGGGCACAAAGGCGAAGATGAGGGAAATTGAAGGGGAGCCATGAGGGGAGCGGGACCAAGGGGAAGGTGGTGGAAATGGCAGGTGGAAATGGCAGGTGGAAGAGGGATTTTCCGGTGTAACATCACTAGCAAATGTTAGCCAAGGACCCAGAAAGCTCACGTCACATCTCTTACCCTTTTGCAAGGGCCATCTAAGTTGCTTTCCCCTAGATCTGACAATGAGCTCGTTGGCCCTCAAGCCAGCTAGAGACGCGCCCCCCCCCACCCTGCGCATGGGTCTCGAGGCCCCTGCCAGCTCAGGACCCTGAATTTCTTGCAGAGATGGACAGGGAAGAAGAGATCCTTACTGGGTCAGCTGTGTGCACAACCATCAGCTTTCCCACAACCAGGGATCAGTCACCCTACTTGCACAAAGGACTTCACTTCCTTATTAATACTGTCAGTGCATACACAGAACTTGATACCAAAAACAGCCACGGAGGCCAATGCATGTGATAAACAAATATTTTACTGATCTACTTTCATGCACCATTTGGTACAAAGATTAAGTTAAACGCCCAGATTCTTCAGCCTGCACTGTGGTGCCCTTGTATGCACAGCACCAGCGTTCCCTGAGCTAAAGAGCACAGACACTGACGCTGAAGATGATAGTTTCTTGTACGTTCCCCTGTTCACCTTGGGAATAGAAAAGGGTTGAAGCAGCAGCTTGAGGTCACGGTGTTTTGGTCAAAGGTCTGTGGTTGCTCCCACTCAACAACGGGAGAACACACAAATGCAATTTTGTGCAGTAGCCTCCTGCTCAGGGTAACCATCTGGACACAGAGCGGCTTGTTTGTACTGACTCCTCCCTTGTGACAAATCCAAACATACTACATGTCTCCTACGCCATACTCAAGGTCCCTCGCAGACGTGTGTTTTTCATCTTCCAACAACAGCATCTGAAATGTAGCACTTCATACAGCCCTACGGGATCCTCCACCTCTGCTGTGCCAGTCTGCTCCTACATCACTAATTCTTAGCCAGGAGACTGATCCCAAACCACTTCTATTGCATTTCTGCATCAATGACTCAAATTGCAGGTACTGAGGCCATTTGTGCTACACACACGCAGGAGAGAGAAATTCTGGTACATTATGCTGAGACAAATCCAAGGTCACATCTCTTGAACTCTGCAGAATTTCTCCAGGTTTATCTCAGTAATGGAGATCAGCTTCTCACTGCAGTGATCTAACCCCCTGCTCAGCTCCCATGGATTGAAGGAAACTGAGGAAACAAAGCTGTCTGTCAACACAGGCTGAGCAGCCTGAGAGAAATTTGTCACAAAAAACAATACCAACCATCCTTTACTGATAAAGTATTCCCTTCTGGGTCTGACTGGAGCATCCTGGATAATCTCTCCTACCATGGCAGGGCTGAAGCAGAGTGAACTCCAGAAGACTACCACAGGTCTGTGATAACTCAGACGACCTTGACCAAAATAGGCAAAAGTAATTGCAAATAAGTAGGACTCATGTTCTGGACAATACGGCTGTATATATGCTTCTTCCTGCCTCACCTGAGATCTATGCAGATTAATGTACTTGCTTTTTATTTAACAGACTAGGTGAATTTATCATTCTGGTCAACAGTCAAGGTATTCCTTCTGATGCTTTGCAATCATAAGCAGCAAAGTGGGGCTGGTTCTTTGCCAGCAGTCCTCAGCCTCTTTCCACTCAGCAGTTGCTTCAAAAGCACTTCCTGTTTCCCAAAGCAGTGCTGTAGTTAATCAGGGGCTGTACACAGGCAGATGGGCCAGCTGGTCACTTCCAAATATCATAGCAAGATATCTGCCCTCTTTTCCTTCCTGAAGGGTATTGTGTTTTCTGCTCCCTACCCTGCTGCCAGTTTTTGTAAACATGATTGTCTCGTGTTAAGAAACTTGAGGTTGCCCGGTGGGTTCAGAAATTACTAGAGGAGACAGAAAGATTGTGCGAATACAGATTAAATGAAAAAAATCTAAAGACTCTTTCTTTCAGTCGAGCCTTGCATGTGGCCTGTGTACATCCCGTGTATTTCATAAAAGAAATTTCAATACTTCTTCTGTTTACCTTCAATTAAATGTGGGTTGTTACACCCAACAGCTGCAGAGATGTCTCCTCCATTTCCTCCATAACAGTATCTTATAGCTTCAACCTCTTTACCAAAGAATAAACCTTAGCATATTAATTAATGGTCCTCAGGAACATGAGACAACCATTTCAAGACTGCCTGTAATCTCAGTGGGGTTTCAGTATCTTCTAGGGTCTGCTCAAAGCTTTGTATTTATACCATTCACCTCAATCAAACAGCAAAACTGCATGCGGATGATACAGAAGTAACATAATAAGCAGCAGTAATTGGATTAATAATCCATTAGCACAAATTTAAAATCCCAATGGTTATCACTGGGAGTAAAGAGAAGAGTTGCCATTCTTCATATTAGTACATGAATCAAACACTGCCACCAAGAAACACGAAAATTATTTCTACAGACAAGTGATTTTGTGTTCTTGTTTCCGCAGGCAGCACTCACCAGCAAGGGAACTATTTAGTAGCTCCACTTTCAAGCACATCTGTGCCATGTATTAACCCTGCAGTAAGCAGCAGGCAGGCGCTACAGCTGGTTTACAGGCTCCACGCCGTCAGACACTGGTGACCAAAGAAATCAGATTGGTCTAAGCTCTTTTAATGTCTGCATGGACATTTTAGTTCCCCATATAAAAATGAACACTTATTAGGTTTTTCCCACCGCACTTTCGACTATGGTTTTGTTCTTAAACCAGAGAAGCCATAGTTTCTTCCTTTTCACCCTTCCTGCTTAGAAGTTGCCTAGCAAAATCCCACAGACTATTTCAAGAATTCAAGAGAGCAAAATCCCACAGACTATTTCAAGAATTCAAGAGGACACTGCTTTTGCTGGAGACCTCCTTTACATCTCAAACACTTTCCATTTCAAAGGCGTTTTTTATATAGCCTGCCTATACTCACATGCAGACCTGCCTACAGGAAAAGGCGCCCCAGCTCCCCCATGTACCTGAGATGCCAGAGCTTCCCCCAGACCCTGTCTGACTCCTCACTCATCTCTGCTGGGCACTGGGAGAAAGTCATTCACCACATTGTGGGTGATGACTGAACAGTGATACTCGAAGCCTCTCCGTATGGGAACTGTGAGCCCCAGCAACACATCCAGTTGCTTTTGAGATGGATGAGCACTAGTGGATCTTGACATTTGTCAGGAGAGCGAAAAGTCACAGGGATTCAGCCAAATCAACAGTAAATGGCAGCTGGCCTGTACCTTTCTTGGACATCTTTGAAACTGCTCAGGAAGTCTCTCCCTCCCCACACAAGTTTGTCACTCTCATCTCTTGTCACCTGCCGGCTTGCAAAGTTGTGCTTGATGGGGTTGCAGGAACTGTCAGCAATGCCCTCGCTGAAGCCTTGTTACAGAATTTAGGTCTGGGCTTGGTGAAGCACTGGCTGAATTCACAAAGAACAGCAATGACCCCTCGTGGCCAGGGAGGAAAATACAGGGACCTTCAGTTGCCCCCCACACATCAGAAAAGATCCATAACCAAACCTTACCAGCTGGTGCTCTTGTTCTCAGGCTTAAAAACAAAAGTGCCAGGTATTCGGGAGCACAGGAACCGATGAGTCACATACTCTCCCCCATTTAATACATGCCCAAGGCCAAAATATCAGGAATGCTGCAGCAAGCAGGAGAAATCGGAAAGATCAGAGCTAAAGCAGTCCAGGTTTTGAGCTCATTGTTTTTCAGGTTGTATACTCGTTTATTGAGCATAAATAACCAAAAAAGGTTCACAATGGGGAGAGAGGGCTAGCATAAGCAGCCTGGAAATAGACCAGAGTCTTAAAGACTGCTATGTAGATGAAAAAAGAACACGGGGGGCGGGAAGAGAGAGGAAAAGGAAAAAAACCTAACAACTCAGCTGTACAGCCCACACAGCCTGCTGCAGAGACACCAGCTCCCTTTTCCCAAGATCTGTGTTATGAGAACCTGGCACTGTCTCACCTTGCAGGTCTGACAGCTCATGCTTGGTACCCATGAGCATGATCCAACTCTAAATTAACCACCTCCAGAGCACACTTCCTCAGCACGTTTCCACCACATTACCAACAGCACTTTCAAGAGCTTCATAATCCCCCCAACCCCTTTCTGACCCATTAGATGCCTGCAGAGAGGTTACTTGAGGACAGAGGAGCATTTTGGATTTGTCTACCAGTTCAGCAGAACCATCTCCAGATATCAAATCTCTCTAGGTTGTAGTGAAGTACAGTCTCTTCACCCCTTTGCCCTTTAACTGACGCAGAGTTGTTTAAGTGGCAGAGATGCAAAAAGATCTACTGGATTAACTACAGACCTCTCCATCAGCCTTCAAAAGTGCTTTAAAAAAAGGGAATATCAAATACTTTATCTCATTGCTTGTACATCCCCAATCTGCTTATACCTAGAAGCCTCACAGCAGAAATCCCTGAATCTCCCTGTATGGTAATAAGATAAACAGCTGCTAAACTACAGCACTTCGGTAGGGAAAAAAAAAAGAGGTACTTTTCTAATTAAAAGATGCAGAGGCTGCTAAAGCTTTTAGCTTTTTTGCATTGTTCCTGTCCACGCAGATGTAGATAATGCTGCTACCAGCCTCATGCACAGACCTGAAAGTGTCACCATCAAGCTTTCGTTTTCAAACTTCCCAAGTCATCTTGAGGATGTAATTGTTGCAACACTTACTAGGGAACCCTCATAAAACTCAAAAAAACAATTCCCAGGTCTTGTGTGGAGCATTCCACCGATTTCCCCAAGAAGTTAAGTACTATTTGAGAGGCAGCATGGGCAGAAGTTTGAGTTGTGCAGCAGCAGAACGGATTACCCATGTCCTTGCTTGTCCTTAGCCACTGAGCTCCATAATGCTCTAGTATTTAGGTAGCAGCACTGGTGGCAGATATCCAGCCTTTGCTATTTGGCAGGGCAATGAGGCAGAGCTGCTGCGGAAGATAAATACTACAAACACAATCCGAAACTGCCTCCTAGTGCTTACTCTGGACCACAGGCAGAGCAGTCTGAACTAGATGAGAAGCAACGAATGGTATTTCTAGTTCCCAGGAAAAGACTGAGCAAAGAATTTTTCCTTTTGCCTGGGGCAAGCGTGAGAATTTGCAACGTTAGAATTAGATTCAGGGACAATTAGGGCAGACATTTTGCTTTTTCATCCTTTTTAAGAATTACAGCATTGTGGTGCAAGCAGCTCTAACACAAATACAATACATATACATAACACATATATAATACAAATGGCTCTAATATATCACCAGAGATCTGAGAGAATGTTCTAAGGAAAACATCACATCCATTCTGTACAGAGAAGGCAAGTGACTGACTGCCAACATCTGGCTCAGCATGCCCACCTCTAACCACTGGCCTGAGGATCTTCACCAGTGTCATACTGGGTTCCCTGTCATCCCCCAAACACAGCTGCTGCATGACACACCTCTCTATGGGATCCTGCAGGGAAGCAATGTTGAGAGCGCCACTGTGAAGAACACCAGGCAATCTACTTACAGAGGAGCTCTGCACAGAAGATACGCTGAAGACAAAGGTCAAGTCCTGCTTGAATGGAATGAGGAGCAACAGCTGAAGAGGAGATAACAGGGCATTGCAACCATTCTCAGTGTCCTGGCACAAGGAAACTTGAGCCAACCATAGCTCTCAAGCTAGACCCAATTCATTCTGGAGAAAGACAAGCTAATGCACACACTCCTGAATGACTCATCTGTTTTAAAAAATTTATTGAAATGTAAAATATTTAATAGAAAACAATACTGGAGCCTCCTCAGAGGAGGAGCTCACCACATCAGGCATAAAAAAAGGACCAGCAGGATGCACACAGACTGAGAAGCCACTGCTCGCTCATGGCTCCTGGCTCACGTGGACAGCCACATCATGCCACATCCAATCTCATACCCTTGAGACATAGAAACCATGAACAGTCAGACCCAAAATGTGGTTAGCAAGGGTGTGGATACTCCTGTCCTCTAAAGACTTGTACCTGTGTTCTGCAGTCTTAAAGAGAAAAACGGACTCTCAGTCAGAGGACTGACTGGCAGGTCTGTATCATAGTAAAGGAAAATCAAAACCATGCAGAAAGCCTTTGGGGAGAGAGAAACATCACAAAACACATCTTTTCCTCTCTATCATTCTGCACAAAGTTCAGGGGCACCAGACACAGCAACAAGTGCTATGAGATATGTCCCAATTGCATCTGCATCTTCATAAAGGTCAGATATCAATTTCTCAGGCTGCTGCACTAAAAGGCTATTGTACTTAAGTACTATTTAGTACTATTGTACTAAAAGGGCTCAGGAGGTATCCTAGGAGTTAAAATGAGGAATTTTAGTGGTTTCTGAAGTGTGGAATGAACATTGGCCACTAGAACACTGAAAAAAACCCAAAGTACTGAGAATCAAAAGCTGCCATACTGGGACTTCAAATGACTGCTTCGGGCCATGTGCCCTACCCCTCCAGATCCAGCAACCTCTGTCGGGTTTCCAAAACGATCTCCTCCATCACCTCTGGTTTGAGAATGTCCTTGATCTGGAGTGGAAAGAAGAGTAACATTGGCACCAAAAAGCAACTACTACTTGTCCTGGTTTCGGCCGGGATAGAGTTAATTGTCTTCCTTGTAGCTGGTATAGTGCTGTGTTTTGGGTTCAGTATGAAAAGACTGTTGGAAACACACTGATGTTTGCAGGGGTTGCTAAGTAACGTTTAGACTAAGTCAAGGATTTTTCAGCAAGAAGGCTGGAGGGGCACAAGAAGTTGGGAGGGGACACAGCCAGGACAGCTGACCCAAACTGGCCAATGCGGTATTCCATACCATGTGACATCATGTCCAGTATATAAACTGGGGGGAGTGGGGCTGGGGGGAATTGCTGCTTGGGAACTAACTGGGCGTTGGTCGGCAGGTGGTGAGCAATTGCATTGTGCATCACTTGTATGTTCCAATCCTTTTATTATTATTATTGTCATTTTAAAATTGTTACTATTATCATTATTAGTTCCTTCCTTTCTGTTCTATTAAACTGTTCTTATCTCAACCCACAAGTTTTACTTTTTTTTCCTGATTCTCTCCGCAATCCCACTGCGGCAGAGGGGGAGTGAGTGAGCGGCTGCGTGGTGCTTAGTTGCTGGCTGGGGTTAAACCACAATACTACTACTGCACACTCTCTGGAGACAAGGGTCCCTGGCACACAGCAGTGAGCAGCAAGTGAATTTAGAGGGTTCTGATCAAACAAGACTATCATGGCAGAGGGTCCAAGGCAAAGTCAATTTTGCCAGAGTTAGCAATTCTTACAGAGACCGTAAGAAATCAAAGGAGATGCTACTGACAACTCCTAATCTCTCCGGAGGGACACACACCAGTATTTGGGAAGGGGAGAGATGACTTAAACAGAAGTATAGTTCAAAAGAACTTCCCATCTAGCTGAGCAGGCTGCCACTGTGAATGAAAGCAGAAGCCAATTCAGATCTTATCTGTTTACAGGAAGAGAATTGCCAGTGATTGTGCTGGCAGAAATCGTAGAGAAAAGCTGTACAGCAAGAGGTCAAATTGTGGGAGCCTTCCAGCAGTGCAGGATGTGGATACAAACAGGAGACTGGTCTCTGTACAACAGATGACACTTGCTTTTTCATTTGTTCTTCAAGTGCACCATCCCCTCACACAATCCCAAATTTAATACTGTTTTCACAGGGATCACAGAGGGTCCACAATCCCAACAAGGGATACACAACATCTATCAAAAAATGGACTATTTCTCTATATGAATAGCTGGACTTTGCCAGAGGCAGAACCCTTCAAACTACCCCTGAAAATGTGCAAGGCAATTTATGTTACACTGAAGGGGGGAAGTTCATATTGTCACTTGCTTCAGAACACTTTGGAAAGCCAAAAGGAAGCCCTACCGCCTAATTTACTGACTCCAGCAGCAACTGATGTGGCCTTTCCATTCCCTCCCCACAGTGTGGAATAAAGTAAACAACACTGGTTTCTGTACCTGATGAGGAAGGGATGCTTCATAGCAATACAGGATGCTGGTGTCAAAGAGCATCAACTTCTGAGTAACCAGAGCCACAATGCAGTTTCGGAGCCGTGAGATCACCTCCCGGTCAGACAAGGGAACCGGCTGAGGAAAAGAGATGAATACACAAGGAAATAGTGCAAGCCTACTGTAAAAAAGCTTTCCCGTGAACCTAATACTAAATCTTGAAAGCCTCAGGTTATTCATGTGCCTCTGACTATGTTAGACTAACAAAACATCATTGGTAGAAGAATGTTCATCTTCCCTGAACCCTCACCTCCAAGCTGGTGGTGAAGCCCCCTGCCTCTTCATCTTTCTGCTCTGGAGTTGGGTAGATCCAGATGAAACCGTTGTTGCCAAGGATCACAGATGCACCACAGGGCAAGTCGTGGAAGTGAGTCTTCTGGCGTTTCACAAAGGAGGGCGATACCTGAACAAGCACACCCTGGCCAAGCTGAAGAGGAGACCACGAGACTCGGCATGAGAGACATGAGACACCATAGATAACATCAAGTCACCGATATGCACTCCCCTCCTGGTCTAGGAACCAGTCAATTTTAACACCTTTTTCTGTGAAACAGCGAATATAAAACCTGCCTGCCTCTGGGAGTGCTGGGAGGATTAGCTAATGCCTGTGCAGTCCTTTGAAGATGAAGAATACTCTAAGTGCTTAGCACAAATGTTAATAATATCTTGGCCGTAACTACACATCAACCATCCCTGCAGAAAAATGAGAAGCAAGAGGCCCAATTTAGCAGAGCACTTTCCCTCTTAATCCAATTGCTGTCCTTCACCCTTTGTGCAATACGCACACTTCGCTTTCATCTTTTAACTGCTAATACCCTTGGTCTGGTAATCCCAAACTGCAGCCTACGCTCCAATGGCCCCTTGGCTTATTTCAATGCACAAAACCAGAGATAAATGCCAACTGCGTAAAGCCTAAAATAAAGCCCTGGAGAGAGAAACAAGTCATGGGCCAGTGGCCTGCAGAAAAGGAGTGATGAAGTTTGACGCCGAAGATTTTTCTCTCCGGGGTTTAATTCCCAAGTGGCTGGGGGGGGAAACAAGCTGTAATTGTGGACAGGGAGAGCAGCAGCTCAAAGGGCAACTCAAGGGCACTCTGCTTTGGGGAAATTCTACTCGGTGCTCCCACGTAGAAGCTAAGATTCTTCCTAACCTGCAGGAATGGGTTAAAACAACATCCTGCTCTACTCCAGAGCTTTTTTCTTAAAAACACCTCCAAAAGGGGGTTTTATACAAGTCAACTGGAGCAGAATTAGGCCAAGACAGAGCACTTTTGAACAACTTACCTTCCCGTATTTCAGACTCCGGGTGTGCAGTGATAAAGCCCCATCAGAAAATACAGACTGGACCTCTGCCTGTCAGTGCCGCTTAAGGAAACAAGGTCCCTAATGCTGCTCAGTGCCAACAGCCGCTGACTGCCCCCGGCAGAGAGCTCTCCCTGGCAGCCAGGCCAGCCGAGATCTGGCTGTTCTCCCCGTGCCCCTTGGCTGTTCTGTCCGAGCGCAAGCAGTGGAAGGATACACTGATGAGGTCTGCTTCCTGCAGGTAGTCCCTCATTGCAAGCTCATCTTCTGCTGATCTCCTTCTCTGAAACGCACAATGCAAGAAAAGTTACATGTAGTTCAGAATAAGAAAACATCAGTTAATACCTACATTGCGGGGGGACCTTAGGATGCCATGCAAAACGCAATCTGCTCACCAAAGGAAAATCAGGCAGACTAGCACACCTTTAGATCACTGAAGTGTTTACGTCCCAATAATGCTGAGAGTTAAAGATACTGGACTGCTACAGACCCACCCACAAAACCCCACACTACCCTTGTGCTAACTGTGGGAAGGGCTCCAGAGCTTCCCAGTGCTTCTGCTTCTGCTGTGGAAGCAGAAGACAGGGCTCTGCCACTGCTCTGCGTGAACTACACTCACCAGTTCCCCACCAGGTAAATTCATAGATGACAGCAACAAGACTGAATCTAGCCTGGAATTGGTTTCCACTTTCCATCGCTTCTGCTGAACCTGGAGAAGAAAAATAATCTGTTGATATACACTCAAAAAAACTAAACAGAAGCTCTTCAGCGGAGCGGGAGGTCCTGCAGCCAGCCGAGCCTGCAGAAGGAAGCAGCTCTGCTGACTACTTCCAGCCTCATCTTGTTTAAAGCCCAGGCACTCACAGTGCCTCCGTGCACAGACACTAACGTGCTTTCAGCAGCTTCCGAAGCGCTCCGGATCGCACCGAGACGCACCAGCCTGGCAGCTGGCCAGCGGGCCACCCTCCTCCTCCACGGCACATCAGGAAAAACCCAGCTTTTACCTCTGTAATCCTGCCGACCACGATATCCCCGACTTCACCGTTGTACCTAGCAGCGGGACAGAGGGAGAGCAGCCCCGTCAAAACGCCTCATCCTCCTCAGAAAACGGCCCAGCCGGCGGCCGGACGCCAGCCCTCGCGTGACACAGATGGCGGGCTTCCCGCTCCCCGCGCCGAGGAGGCGACCGCCGCTCACCTGGTCTTCAGCGCTTTGACGCACACCAGCTTGTTCACCCTCTCCACGGCGCCGGCCACCGAGGCGATGAGCTTCTCTTCCTCCACGTAGGTGCCGTGGCCCCTGCAGAGAGAGCTGCCGCCTGAGGAGAGCCCGAGGCCGGCCGGCCGGCCCGCACCCCCCACCCCGCTCCGCCGTTGCCCCCACCTCATGTAACCCGTGTCCGTGGTGATCGTGTCCCCCGGGGCCACCAGGTGCTTCTCGCCGCCCCGGGGCGCGCTCGGTCCCACCGCCTTGCGGGCCACCGGCAGACGCATGCTGATGGCAGCCATCTTGAGTGCGGGCGGCGCAGCGCCGCGACCCCGTCTACATGCGCCTTCCGCCCGCCATGTTAGCTGCTGGCGAGAACGCGCCTGAGGCGCCGGCGCCGCCATCTTGAGTGAGGGCGACTGGTCTGGGCAGCCATTTTGGTTCCTGGCAGTAAAGGGGGTCGTGGGCTTCGCTGCGTTGGGAACCAAAGGGAGAGAGCGGCCATGTTTAGTGAGGGCAGTGTGCTTACTACGCCGTCGGACGGGCTGTGGGGCTGAGCGGGGAAGGCAGCCCCACAGCCGGGGTCAGCTCCCTGGGAGCCTGCCCTACCGCACCAGGGGGGCACCAGGCCCCGGCAGGCCTCTCCCTGCGTGCCCACCCTGGGGATCGCATGGCCCGAGCACCCCGCTTTGGGGGGCCACCCCCTGCCCAAAGGCAGGACTATGGGCAAAAGGTCCGTTCGTCCTGGAGGGAAGCAGCACCTCCAATTTCTGGGGGTGCCTGTGTGCTTGGGTGCACACACAAGTTGTTCCCCCCCACCGTGTTCTGAAGAGAATCCTCTAATCCTCTTTCGAGGTGAAAGTCAGGGTCCTGGAGCTGCACCCACAGCCCCCCCAGTGAAGTACAGGGAGGCTGAAGGGAGCTGGGTGGGATGGGGTCAGCTGGCCGTCCGGCCTGCCTCTCCTCACCCATTAGTGGGACCAGGGGATTTCACCCTGTGATTGCTGCAGCAAGCAGGCTGCAAGGTAAATAACGATCAGGTTTGGCTGAAACATCTCCAAGGGACAAGGAATTTACCCCTTCCCCCGATAAAGCTGTTCCAACAGTAAATAATACATTTGTGTGGAAGTTTTATTCATGTAATTCAAACGGCAGTTAGGCTCTCAGAGCTGCTGAGAAAATACCAAGGAAAAAGCTGCCAGTGATGACCTCCAGCAAATGCTTTGCTCCCTCCAGACCAAAAAAATCAAATATAATTCTTTCAAGCAAGAGTTGCACCTGTAGCCCATCACAGCTGAAATACAACAATTATTTCATGAAAGATATCAAAGGATATCAACAGCTGTTGCTTCAAACAGGGACTGTGCACATGCAGACAGGGAGGTACCAGACCAAATAATACTACCCGCTCCCGCACTCGTCCCTTCTCTTTCAGACCTGCAAAAGGGCTTGTTTTTCCCAGAGCTGATCTTTCCTCTTCCCAACTGCACTATTTGGTCCAACAGACAATGCTATATCTCCTTATTCACCGTGTGCTAGTCAAAACATTCACTCATCCCAACCACTACATCCTTCCCCAGCATGTAGCAAAATAAAGCTCTCCATACTATCCATCTTCTAAATGATAAATGTTCCAAGTAATTTTTATTTAGAATACAAGAGAGGTACAAATGTATTTACACTGTGTACATATACAATCAAATAATATATAATATCAAAGTTTTGTAAATAATGTTTACATAAATATTTACAAAGTTAAAGTGACAGTTGTTTGTTTTTTTTCTGGAAGTAAAACACAGTTTGTGAGAACTTTATACATCTTAGACTTATAATTAATATTAGAATACCTTCTTTTAAGCTTTATGATACACAGCCCTCCTCTCCTGTGTGGCAGGACTCCAGAGGGCGCTTAGACTTGTCCTTGGGGACAGAGCTGGCCCAGGGATGGCTTTTCTCTGTCCCCAGAGGGCAGCACAAGTAACAGACGAAATGTTCCCGCACGGCTGCGGGGAGCGATGGGGAGCCATGGGGAGCCATGGGGCTCTCAGGACTGGAGCAGGCACAGCCCGGCAGAGCACAGGGTCCCCCACAAAACCTGCCCACGGATGGGCATTTCCCGCTGGCCCGTCGTGCTGGGGGTCTCCCCGTGGCAGGTGGCCTGTCCCCTCTGCCCGTGGCATTGCTTGGAGGTGTTGGGCAAACCCCAACACACGGCTTGGGCTGGAGGAGGGCAGGCAAGGGGATTTGGGGAGGTCGGGGGAGGCGAGGGGGGACTACACGCAACCATTTGCTAAATCAGGGCTCCTGAGGAAGGAAATGTGTCCCTTTGGAAAGAGCCACCAGGGCCAAAGCTGCCCCTGGGGTAAACCAGCATGAATGGGGTGGCCGCAACAGGGCTGTGCCAGCCTTTCAACGGGGCACGTGTCTCCGCCAGACACTCGCTGGAGCAGAGGAGGAGGCATAAGAACAATTTTTCTCTCCGTCAAATTATCTGTAAAACCCAGGTGTCACTCATCCAGGCCCAGCTTTTAGGCTGCCCCAGCCCTCCTCCCGTGCACCTGCAAATCCACGCAGGATGTTCCACTGTATCCGTTTGCCCTTCTCCCCCTGCCAACCCCAGGCACCAGCAGCCTACCCTACACCGCATCTCCCCGGGGAGGATTCCGCATGTTGTGGCTGCACCAAGCAGCTTGCAGAGCCTGGGGGGGTCCCCTCGCTCACCCATCAGCCTGCCAAACCCCATGCAAATGGTGATGCTCCAAAAAAACAAACAAACAAACAAAAAAACAAACACCCAACCAAAACCACCGGCATCCTCCCTTCAATACAAAAAGCAGCCCTGCCTCTGCCCCCCAGCTCTGCCAAGGGCCAACACCCCCCAGTTCATTGCATGTCTCAGCTCCAGTCTTTGCCGTCCAAAAACCCGCTGCCGCCCCGGGGATTCACAGCACCATGGTGGGGATGTGATGGGCCAGGGAGGCGGGATGGGGCACGGGCAGAGCCGGCGAGTGAGCCTGCAGGGAGGCGTTGGGGGGCCGATGGCGGGCGCTTTTCTGGTGTGCCCGCAGCCCGGCGAGCTGGGAATAGGCACTTTGGCAAACCTGGCACTTGTAGGGACGCTCGCCGGTGTGCAAGCGGACGTGGTTGCGGAGGGTGGAGGACTGGCTGAAGCGGCGGTTGCAGAAGCGGCACACGAAGGGCTTGTCCAGGGTGTGGATGCGCATGTGGGAGCGCAGGTTGCTGCGGGAGTTGAAGCCCCGGTGGCAGATGACGCAGCGCATGCGCCCCGTCGTGCTGGCCCCCGTCTCCACTGCGTGGAAGTCCTCTGGGGACGACAGGAGATGGTCAGGCGCTGCCATCCGGCACGGCAGCTCACCCCCTCCCCGAGCCCCCAAGGTGCCGACTGCCCTAAATAACCACCCCGTGCCCCCTCGCTGGGTCCCTGCCCGCTGAGGACGCCTGCTCGTGGAGACACCCATCCCAGGCAGAGTGAGGTCGCAGGCTGGCACTTAAGGCTTTGGGATGGGGCCAGAGCTGCGAACGGGCTCACCCGAATTTCGGTGAGGGGGAACAACCCACAGCCATGCTGCCCTGGCCTCCAGCCCAGGCTCTTCAGCAGCAGCATGCTGTCTCTGCACCGGTCCCAGCTTCTCCTCCTGCTCTGCTGGGCTCTGACCCAGCGCTCTCAGAGCGGGAAGCGGGGCTGAGGAGCACAGACGGGGTCTGGCTCTGGACACAGCATCCCCCAAAAGTGCCCAAAAGCTCTGCTGCCTGCCCACAGAGGAGCACCTCGGGGAACCACCAAGACAAGCAGAGATTGAAAGCCCAGGGAGAGAAAAGCCTCCTGCAATGGTGATTTGGGGACAGATCTGTTAAATGCAGAGCGGGGACATAAACAGTTGCATCCACTTGGTGTTTCGCAGTGCATCGGGGCTGCCTTGGTCCCGCTCGCATGTCTGCCCCACTTCTCCCTGCCTGCCAGGGTCAGGCAGCAACTGCTGCCCACCACACCAGCTATAGCCGTGGGCAAACCAGCCCGGAGGTGACCCCCCCAAATTACTGGGGACCTGCTCAAGCTGTACGGATCTGTCTCATAATCCCTGTGTTTGTCCCCAGAGAGCTGGGGGATCTGACATATCCCCTGGGATGTCCCTGCCCCATGCCCACCCCATGGCCTCAGAGCTGGGGACAGGGTGAACGGAGAATGGGCAGGGGTCCTGCACCCATGGTTGTTTCCGATGTTACCTACCATGTTTGTTCTTCTTCTGCTCCTCTTCCAGCCCTGGCACACCTGGGATGCCCAGGAAGGTGTTATGGGAGTTCCCGTACCAGACCAGCAGCTCTTGGTCCGGAGGAATCATCTAGAGAGGGAGATAGACAGGGGTGTGGGGAGGAAACAGCGAACAGCTCCCCGTGCATCCTCAGCTGGTCGCTTCTGACCTACCCTGGCCATATCCCATCTCCTGCGAGACCCTGCTGCCATCTGGCACCTGCCAGCGGTCCCCAACACCCCCCGTGCAGGCACAGCCCAGCCCGGGCTGCAGCACTGGTGGCAATGACACGACTCAGCACCATCACTCAGCACGGCTCTCCCCCCAGGCTGGCCACAAACAACATAGCTGCAGAGAACACAGACGGAGCTGGGGTCTCTGGAGTGAAGGAGCCAGAGGTCCCTGCAGCTCAGAGAGATGAGGACATGGCAGCACACAGAGACATGGAGAAATAAGCCATTTGTGGACCCACAAACTGCAGCAAGGCACAAATGACAGACACCAAAGCAGGGAGCCGTGACACAGAACCCTGGCTCAGTGCTCCTGCAGAGTGTTTCGGCTCTGGGCAGAGCCATTGGCACCCTCCTGCTGTAGGGCACAGGCAGCATCTCCCACCCGACCCCTCTGGGGTTTATTTTAGCTGGTGGAAACAAAAGATGTGCCAACAAAGGGTTCGTCAGCCCGGGGATTGGAGAGCGCGGGGGCTGCTAAAGGAGTGCGTGGCTTGGGTGCAGGATGCTGCCTACATCCCACACCAAAGCCCCGGTACCTGCAATGGCCCAAGGAGATCTATAGGGCCAGGGAAGTGCTTTGGCACCAGCCATACCCCTGTTTCCCTGAAACGATGGCATTTCTCCTTCCCCTGCTGTTCCTGTTATGTTCCTGCGCTGCCAGGGCGGCCAGAGCAAACAGCCAGGAAACACCGTTCAAGCCTCCCCACGCACAGCAGCCACGGCTGGGAAGACGGATACTGTCATACCGTTTCAGGCAACACTAATAACAACATCACCTGATAAAAAAATATGCACAGATTTTTTTCCTTTCAGGCCCCTAGTGTTAAGAACCTAATTTAGAAATGGGAAAGTCCCCTGTTTCAGAGGATGACTTTCCGTACACACAGCAGTCCAAGAAAAGCATCATCCACATGAAACACAGATCATAAGTTAGATCACCCGAGCACTGAAAATGCACCTAATTTTAAGCACCTGAAAGCAGTGGGAATTTTGACTTCATATTTTCAAGCGTCCACCTGCATGAAGACCTCACTAGGACTGCAGAGTAGGAATTTGGGAGGCAGAGGAAGCCAATATCATTTTGCATCCCAGATTGGTGCTGTTTCTCTGTGTCATTTTCTCTTAACAGAAAATGAGTTATTTTTAATGCAAGCAAAGAGAGTAAAATACTGCTGAAAGGATAAAACACATTGCATGCATGCGTGCGTACATGTGCGTGTGCATGTTTTACTCTGCTGGAGCTGGTGCACCTGTGCCAGCAGCAGGTGAACACTCATGTGCATAACACCCCAAAGCAATTTAAATTGCCCCCCAGGAATCTCTTGGCCTTCAGATCAAAGGCCAAAACTCGCTGCCCTCGCTTTATTTTCCAGCAGCGGCAACTTGAAATTGCTGAGGAAGAGGAGGGGAAAAAACAAAGTAGTAAGTAAGGGCAGGTAATGGGCAAAACACATGAAAATATTAAAGGCAAATAGTGATAAAGGCACCCAACAAATCTGATTTTGTGGTGGGTAGGTGAGAAAGGCATCCTAAGAGATTCTGTGCTGGAGTGATGGCGCAGCAGAGGTGGGTGCAGAGCGACAGGGAGCGGGCAGCTCGTGGTGCCCGCCGGGGAAGGCATGCAGCGGGCACGGGGCAGGAGGCTGTGCAAGGCAGGGAGGAGCCCCCCAAGGCTGGTGGGGGACGGAGGGTGACAGTGCCCATGTGCTGCTGAGAGAGGGCACCGCTAAGTTCAGGTCGGCGTTCGCGTATCCTGACCGAGACTGAGCTGTTCCAGCTGGTCTCGGGCTGATGCCGTGCTCTCGGTCCAGGATTTGTGGCGAGGGAGGTGACAAGGCAGGAGCGGTGGGTAACAAGGGGGGAGCTCGCTCGGGTCCGAGGTGCTGCATTTGTGTGCCCATGACTCCGCACTAGGGGATTAACGAGCAGAGAGAACCACAAAAGGCAAATCCTCTCTCGCTTTTCCTTTTCTTGTTGGGTGCACAAACCCCAGTGAGTTTGAGCAAGCGATCGGTTTTGGACTGCATGTGCGCCTGCAGGTGCGTTACACAGGCGGGAATGGGGAGCCCACGAAAGATGCAGATCCTCAACCTGTCGTGCCCAGTTGTGACCCAGCTCCTCACACACTCCATGCTTCCCTTCCTCGCACTCTCACACAGAAAGCCCCGGCCCCTTCTGCTCCTCCCAGCACAGAGGGACCCACCTGACCCGGCGGCACTGGGAGCACTGCCAGATGCCTGCCACGACCGGGGAGCATGCCGCAGCGTGACAGCATGCGCCCTCCATCTCCACTTTCACCTCCCCGGCCCTCAGGGTTCAGCGCTCTCAACATCTCAACTTTGGTGTTTGTGTCGAGGGAATTAAACTCATCCTGCTCTGGTGCTTGCTGCTTCGACCCCAGGAGCAAGCCTGCGGATTGACTGTGACTGGCTGGGGCCTCTACACGCACCTCCCCAAATATCAGCTCACCTGCCCCATCGTCCATGCATACACACAAGGTGTGAGAAACACGTCCGTATTCCTAATTACACCGCAGCTAACTGGGATTATTTTACTGCTTTGCATAATTTAAGAACAGTAATAGAAAACAATTAAGCTGCTGTCACAACAAGCAGGGCTGCCCACAAGAATATCAGGTCTTAAAACTGGGTACAGCTGAAGCTTACGGAGGGGTGTCCAGGATGGGGAGAGCAGCACAGAAGCCCTTGGGGCTCTTGCAGCGCTGCACAAGGAAAGGCGGCAGAGCCCCAAGGAGGCACGCAGGACTCTCCCACACCAGAAGAAAATGTTCTCTTCTTACTCACCCACTCACCTTTCCCACCCCACTGCAGCAATTCCAAACCTAGCCCTGATGCTGGCTCAATGCAGGATTGAGCCGTGGTCCTGTGCTGTGGAGCGTTTGAGCATCTGCTCCCCCGTAAGCCAGCACAGGAGCCCGGATAGACCCGGGGAGCTGCCCTTGCCCACAGAACCAGCGGGCACTCGTGCTCCTTCCCAGCTGCGAGCAGCCACGGGAGCCCACGCTGCTGAGCGTGTGAGACTCTGGACCCGATACGGGGGAGGAACAGTCCCACAGTGCCGGTCTGGGATGGAATGGGAGATGTTCCCCTCTCGTGACTCTAAGCTGAAGCCGCTGCCCAGGGACACCTCTCCAAGCTACCACCTTCCTCCACCTGCAACAGCATCGGGTTATGGGGACTCTGTACACAAGCAGGGCCAGAGCCCGCCATCACACCGCTGGCACCGCATGACATGTATGCACATGGCATCAATAACACCAGCGAGCCAGACACCCGCCTCCATCCCAGCATCTCCCACGGGGAGCTGTGGGTACCTCCAGCCTTCACCCCACAGCGCGGCAGCCTGTGCCCTGGGACATCCCTGGGACCCAGCTCCTGCCCCTGCTCCTCTGCCGGGCCAGCACCCACCACCGCTTCGTACGGGAGCGCACGGATGAGCCGGGCAGGATGAGTCCCTTCCCTGCAGCCCTGCTGCAGACAGCCTGAGGCTCGGTTGCGCCAGCGCCGCACCCTGCCCGCTCTGCAGCTCCCTGCCCGGCTCCCGCAGCCCCGATGCTCCTCTCGCTCTCTCTTTTACAGCCAGAGCTGCTTGTGACCCCCGGGCAAAATCTGTGCAGGGTCAGGTGCAGCCTGCACTCAGCACCTGGGTTTCACAGAAACCCCCAAACTTTCCCATGCTACGGAGAAGTAGGTTCTGCACAAAATCCCAATTTTCAAGAGAGCATCAAAACCCCACTCCTGCCTGAAGCCCCGGCTGGGCCAGGATTACAGCTCTTTTCGTGCTTTACACCCCAAAAGAAGCTTGGGCAGCGTTTGCTCTCCCTCTGCTCAGCGCACGTCACCCCATGAGCCCACCAAAAGGGGACAGAGAGGAGAAGGGCCCTTTGCTTCTCCCTGAAGCCCGTGCAATGGCCATTCTCCCCAGTGCCTACCTCTCCCAGCAGGTCTGGGTGCAGGGGACAGCAAAGCCACCCTGTGCTCCCACCGACACCCCAGCAAGAGCCCAAAGAACTGAGGGTCTGTGGGGTGGGAAATTCCAGCACCCTGCTCCCCTCCTGCGGCCGTTCCACTGCCTTCCAGCCCCGCTTACCTCAATTGCCTTGTAGAAGATGCTGTTCCCGATCTGGATCACCTCCAGGTTCTGCTCCTGCTCATTCCGTGCACATTTGATGTAGGTCATCCAGCTGCGGTGGTCCTCCTGGCTGGCATCGATGAAGTACCGCACTGTGCCATCTTCGTTAAAGACCTGGGAGGGGGAGAGAGCAGTGGGTAACCATGCTGCCCACAACGGACCGAGTCCCTCCACCTCCTGCCTCTGGGATAAAGTCCCCAGCTGGGGACAAGCTCGAAGCCAGCATGGCCTCGGTGCTGAGATCATGCCAGCAGCCGGAAAATGCCTGAACCCTTCCTGCTCATGGTGCTGGACCGCAGCGGGGCTGAGGAAGGGTTCCCTGCTCTTACCGGGTGGGCACAGCTGGCCCCGCCGGCCCATGCCCACCCGAATAACCCAGCTCCCTGCCTCAATTCCCCTTCTCGGCAGAGCCCCACCAGCAGCTCAGCCCCGAAGGGGCTATTCAGCATCCCGCAGCTGCCCGCAGGAGCGGGGCATCCCCGGGTGGAGGGGGAAGGTGCCTGCCAAACCTGGCCCTCGGGGGAAGATGCTTTGCAGTGTGGCAGGAAAGGCGAGGCAAGTTTCCATTAGGCATAAAATTATAATAATAAAAAATAATAATTAATAATAATTTAAAAGTGCAAGTCTGACACTCGGCAAAACAAAAAAATATGATGAAACCCCCCCCCTCTACTAGCCAGGCATTAATGCGTGATGGATGTCCTGGCGGCTCAGATCCCCCCAAACCCCACGGCTTCACTGGGGGTTACCCGCACCGGGGCTGGGACAAAGCGGGGGACAGGGCAGAGCTGGTTTTGCCCTCAGCACGCTGTGCGGGCAGCCGCCCGCCGGGTGTTTCACCACGACGGGAAAGGGCAGGGAAGGGTGCGATCCTGCTGCACGGGACACGAGCGACAGCATTTCGGGGCTCCTCCGAGAGCTGGCTGCACCCCGAGGAGTGAAGCCTTGCCCTTCCCCTGCCCTGCTCCAAGGGTCTCCTAAACCCACCCGCCCTGGAGGAAGCCAGATCTTTGCACAAACGGGGAAACTGAGGCAGGGGGAGGGTGGCTGAGGGCACACAAGCGCAGGACAAAGCCCCCGGGCCCCAGGCACCCCATCCCTGCCTCTCGCCGGGCCAGCCGGGTCTGGGGGTACGGGGGGTTGTTACCTCCCACATGAGGTTGTTGTTCTTGCACAGGTCCACATGCTCCGGCGAGATGACCCTGCCCGTGAACGGTCCCATCTCCGTGCCGGCCTTGATCCAGGTCTTGGAGAAGATGCCGAGCCCTTCCCCGGGGATGGAACTCTGGGCGATGATCACTTCCGACGGCAGCACCAGGCTGGACAGCTTCTGCACCTCTGCGAGAGGCGGGAGAGGGCTCGGAAAAGGGACCCTCCGCCGTCCGCCCCCCCTCTCCCCGGCTCCCCGGGCTGGCCGCGGGGAAGGGCCGGGGGCGCTCCGGGGAGCCCGGGGAGCGGGGGAGGGTGGGAAGGCAGCGGGGACCCCTCCCCGGTGCCAGCCCAAATCCCGGGTCTGAGCCTTTTAAACGTCCAACCGGGCTCCTACAAAGCGGTACAAGGTTCCCCCCGGGGCATTGAGGAGGTACCTGGGAAAAGCAGCCCGGGCTGGGCGAGGGAGCGGGGCTGAGAAAGGAGGTTAAATGGTGTCTATTTCGGCCCATCCAGCAATTTGTCATGCTGTTAAAGTGATCTGCATTCATTAAACTCAACTAGAAAGAAATTGCTAATTCTAAATTCATTAGTCCTTTAGGAATGCTGTAGCGGTACATTGTGCCTGAATGGCGCAAGGGCTTGTTTAAAAGGGCCCAGGAATTCCTCTTACAAAATGGGGAGATGAGATGGTTGACATATCGTGAATGGAAATGGAATTAGCCTTCATGGTAAATTAAGAGAGGAACAGAAATCCGAGAGGGGGAAAAGGGAGCCGGGACGCCCCGGCGATACCGGCCCGAGAGAAAAGAGATTGTCACGGGCGGCTGAATGCGGGGCGGCCCCC
>JANXJC010000054.1:14752224-14768492 GCA_027564655.1 Leptodon cayanensis | reverse complement strand
TTTCTCCCCCCCCCCCCCCCCCCCCAACAGATTAGATCTTTCTTCCAAATGTTAATGGGGAAAATATCATTAGATCAACTCATGCAAAGTGGGAACACATGCCCTGCTGGGCTTCGTACTGGACTTTGCCTGCAGCAAACCAGCTAAAAACCACACCATTTGGTCCTAACAACCAGTTGAAAGATTATATTGCATGCCTGGAGGGCACAAGTAGCGAAACAAATGAAACTGGCCAACATGTGAGCTGTGATAATAAAGATGCTATTTCAAACTACCTTGCAGCAACCTGCACATTCTTTGACCTGAAATAAATTGACAATCAGCTGGCAGGGTTGGAAAGCGGATGCATCCCACACTCTCTAAATCCGGTAGAAAAATGCATAAAGTTTGTGGCCAAACACTTTACTCAAATAAAATAGACAAAGAGAGTCAATACTGTATTTCTGGCGTGTGTCAATATCTTCATAATAGTTCAGGACCAAAATATCGACAGTGTATGTATTTTATTACTCTCCCCAGCTCAGTGATAAGACAACTGCTGCGTTATTGACTCCGCTAGATTTGTCTTTGCATATTCTCACCCTGAATATAAAAAGCTCTAATTTGGTAACTATCAATACTGCAGTTGAAAAAGGTTGGTGATGTAATGGGGAATATTTGCTCTAGCTGATAAGCTACTACCGCAGGGCTGAGCAAATACAGCCAAATTCAGAATCTCGTCATGTTGCCCCAAACTGTGCTCCCAGTATTTTTACTATAGGCAATAGGTCTGGTGGCTATTGCTGTAGCATGGGATTGCCCTTGCCATGGACCAGGCCGCTCATTATCCCAAGATGCCAGAAAGAGTGGCCTTCACATTACAAGGCTGTATTTAAATATCCACTTCGCATTTAAATTCACCATAACAGCTCTCTTAACAGTCTGTTCCAACTGCAGCCACTGCCCACAAATTATGAGACAGACACACATCCTATAATCAACTCCTGAAGTTCACGCAAAGAACTGAAGAGCCTTCATTTTGTAACACAATCCTACACTTGAAAAAGACAACTTCTTAGGGGAAAACTACGAGCACAAGAAGTTAAATCAGTCAGGGAAAGAATACTTTAGATGTACGTAACATAACATCTCCAACCCATATCAAGTACTATACAAACATAGTAAGCCATTCACCACCCCAGGCAGCTCTCGGCCTTACTGTATATTTATTGTACTAATTAGTTAAAAAAAATTAAGCCACAGTAACTTATGTGTGAGATCATTCCTTCCATATTTCACAAATAACCTCTCCCAGAGCTGAGATAGAAGGCATATGGACAGAACTGGGAGTGATTTACTTGAAGTCAGTTATGACTTCTCTCTGTTTTGGGGGAGGAAGAAAAGAACGACGTGGCTCCCAGTTCCAACAACCTAAAGGTCCATTCCTTCTCTGACATGCCCATTTTGCTCTGAAACACGGGGACTAATAGAGAGGCAGGGCTGAGGCAGACCACACTCACTGCGATACTGAAAGCTGATGTTCTGTTCCACCATCTCCTTCTTCACACCAGGGAGGGGGGTGAACTCTGGCAAGCCATGTACGTATTTCCCCCTTTTACATCTACTGAGTACAATTTAATGTAACTGCAGTCATTTTACTGCAAATAAGGAAAAATACTGAATAAAATCAGCACAATTTCCTATTAATGGCACCTGCTGGTTGATAACTCTTCACTCTGCTTTAGGCTTCACCTTAACTGAATTCTACCTAACAGACACTCAAAACAAATGTGGATTTTTTTCCACCCCACAAAACAGAACAACGCCTCCCACTAAATTAATGTGCATGATAGGAATATACAATTTCGTCAAGAATATCTTCATGGCTAGAACAAAATCAGAGCAACGCATCTCCCGGAGAGCAGCGGAACAGGGTTGCATTTCATACTTTTGAACCAAAATGTGATCATCGTAAATTTTAGAAAGCTACAAGGAAGACATTAGTTACCCTAATTCTTGATCATTAAATACTGCCAGGCTTTTCTTTAATTAAATGGGCAAAAGCTAATAATTTGCATGTCTGCCTTCACTGTGAATCTATAGGCTTTTTTCCCCCCTCCCTTAAACCGCCTTATTTAAAAGATGGTGATCTGTAAAGTCACAATTTTGAAGAACACTGACGTTTTCTGTATTACCCTAAACCTTTTGCTGAAAGATCTGGACTTTTGCCCTGGTCATACTGCTGCTACACATGTGTCAAGGAGCATCACTACTAACTTTCATCACCAGTAAGACAGGGGTAAGATTTCCGTCTGCCCATTGCTATTTTCATTGAAAACATATTGGAGCAGAAGAATGAAGTATTCCATACAACAGGATTGTGTTGTGTTTGAGCCCCTCGGCTCTACTACAATCAAGTTTTATTACAACAAAACGGGCCATCTTTCTATCTGGATGCACCACAGAAGCTTGGAGAAGGCAGGGGATGGAGAGAGGAGGTTGTGAGGCTTCTCCAAGGTCTCTCATCTTTGTTTCCCCAGACTTAAAGGACGCCCCAGCCTTCAGCTGCAACGCTGCTGCTTAACTCTACATATATCACTGGAAACGTCTTCAAAGCAGTCCAAAACAGGGCAAACAAAGGCTAACGTTCTGGCGATCAGTCTCTTTCCAGCAGACTAGATCCCTGCTTCCTTTGAATGAAAGAAGGCTGTTTCTTTAAGGATTATTTAGCATTAAACTTATTAAATTGTGCTGGTAATTAGAAGGACCCATTAATTAGAATGGAGGCCAGGAGCAGCCATCGGCCATTAACAGGAGAGCTGGGATCTATCCTCAGCAGCAAGATCCCACCAGGTCTCTCTGCAGCTCAGACTAACCCCATCTCTAGTGCTCACCTTCACTAAGAAACATTAACTGTGGCAAGTGGCCATATAAATGCCGACTACAACTTCCTGCAAGCAGTACAAATAAACCTGATCTCCTCCCTGCACTATAGCTATTTGCAGGATTACTTTAAAGTTGTTTCCAGAAAGGGGAAATAAAGAAGCCAGGGAAAAAGAGAAATAATCAGTCTCAAGCTCCATCTAATATCAATAGGCCAGGTCACCAGGGCCAATCCTGGCAGCTCTTCATTTCAGATGAAGGTTATGTTAAAGGAAGTGCAAAAGGCACTCACACATTCTGGTTTCAAATACTATGACAAACCTATTTTTCCTGGAAATGCTCTAAAAGCAGCTGAATTTGTTTCGACCAGCACACTGTCACCCTGTCTTAAGACCACTTCCTAAGCTGACATCAATCAGCCATGCCAGCAGCTGTTTACAAAAATGGACAGGCAGAATTAGATTTTCCTGAAAGATAGACAGCTTTCTTGTCACCTTAAATACTTCCCCTGAACCCAATTTTTTCAGGAGTATTAGGAACAGAAGTAATTTTCTAACAGCTACACGGGGATAAGGAAGCAGCGAGACCTGCACCCAGCCGTGAACACGAGGTATACAGAAGCAAACAATCAAAAGATTTACCACCAGATTTGTTTCCAAGCTATCCAGAGCAACAGAACGTATCCAAACCCCTACACTATAAAATTTCTAGAGCATGCGTTAACAACATAAATGACTTCTTGACAACAATGTTTCCCAACTGCGGTTCGCAGACAAGCAGAAAATGGAGAAAGTGTGGGCATGTAATCCTGACACCCCTTGTGCGCAGCTAACAGAACTAAAAGATCATCCAAATTGGAAGTGCTTTCCTAATTGAAGTGTCCTATTAAAAGCAACTGCCACCTTCCAGATGCTTAAAGCTAAAGCTGCATTACAGACTTTTAATGCCACAGCAGCAAGGCCAGGTAGCCTAAGACTAACTAAGGTATGGATCATACCACAAATGAAATACAGAGCAAGAAGCACTGGCAGCTTCAGGAGTTCCTTTGCCAGGCTGCAGTTCTGGGTATGCAGTTAAAGACCAGTGCAGGAGGATTACGTGGTTAGGCGGGGAACTCATCACACAATTGTATTTCAGTACAGGACTTACTAATGCCGTTAGGAATAAAACCCAAGATGACCAAAGCTGAAAGAAGCAATACAACCCTTGCTTCTACCCTAACAAGTCCTGTTTCTTTGTGAAATTCTAGCCCTTTAAAATATTACTTCCATCATTTCTCCTCTCTAAGATCTCACAGATAAGATTTTTGGCAATAGAGTTGGACGAAAGTTATAAAACCTACAGATGTGTATGAACAACCCAAGGGCAAATACAGCATTGGAGCTACTTTAAAAACAGCGACCGACAAGGCCCAGTGCTGAACTACAGGGTGAGCAAACACCCATAGGTGTTTACATCAGCAGAAGAACTGCCAATACAAGTCAGGTGTACAGCCACCCTGGAAGGCTCTCCCAGGAACGATACCTGCTCCATGAAGTTATCTATCACAACACAAGAAACCTGCAGCAACATACATTTATAGTCCAGACTGCAACTGTATTGACACGGTTTGTGTCAACACAAACAAGGCTCAGCAAGTAATAGGGCTCACCAGTAAAAGTTTAAGTACAAAGTCTAACTTGCGCTGTCATTAAGCACTATGACCATTTCACAAGTTAAAAGTTCATAAAAAACCATTTTGTCAAGAGGTCAGATTTCTCAGTTCAGTCTGATGAACCAGTGAAAGAAATAGGCAGGACTAGTGTTATGAATGACTAGTTCCTAGAGGGCTACTTTTATTCTTTTTCACATATAGCCACTTATCTAAGCTATTCAAACACAGCTCAAAGTTGTTCAGCATGCTTCAATGCTGAACAGCCTGCTTGACAGCCAAGCACCTTCCCATACAGAAACCAACACATACCAGTAACACCAGCCATCTGGCTTCTCATAGACATAGTGATGCTCCAGCCTGAGATATAAGGCACAAGGGTTCACCCAGATAAACCCATTCTTTCCTAAAACACCAAATCAAAGGAGTAGCAACCTCTTGCTCAAATAGAGCCAACACCAGAGAACAAAGTGGGTGGTGGCATGTGTTCAGAAAACAGTAATGGTAGCAAGCCAGAGGCTCCACATGAAAGAAACTTCTCCCCATGCTCCAGCATGTTTTTTCAGAATGAGAAGCAGACGTGCAGTATTTTCAGTCTTTGCATCAGACAGAAAAAAATTATTTTCAAAACAAAGTGCTAGGCAGCAGCTTTACTTATCTCCTCAGTACTCCTGAACATATCTGTGGGGGAGAGAATCACTCTGCAGGGCTACCTGTGTCAGCAAAAATATTAGAGGAAATAGGAAAAGGAAGACATAGCCACTTTTTCTTTTTTTAATAACCAACCACTTCTTGTAACAGTGCACATCATTAGATTTGTAAAAAAGAAAACACCTGTTCTAACATTTTTGTTGTTTCCACCAAAGATAAGAAACTAGTAACTTATTTTAAAATTGTGACACTTCATACAATATTAACTCATTACAGTTAACAAATATGGCCCACCCAGTAAATTATTCTTTGGCTGTGGCCAATGTTACATGCTTCAGAGATTTAAGAATTCTCAAAGAATAATGATGAAAACTAAGCCTAATACGGGAAGTTTCCTTCCAACTTGCATCAGTACCCTTTCTCCCGAAAACTCCCGTACAAAGCAACCAGAACTCTTGACAGCGACTCAACTACTGTGCTGTGTCCACTGCTACACATGGAAAGGAGCACACGTAATACTGTCCCTATACACTGCCTGCTCTCAGAAAATAAGGTTCATCAGGGAAGAACAGCTTTACTGTGTACATCTGGTACTCTACACATGGGCTCCAGCACAGTCCCAATAAGCACATCCCTCCCTCCCCCAGCTACCATAGCACGAGCTTTAAATCACAGAGTTCATTTGCTAATTCCCAAAGTTCAAGAACTAAGAAAGAATTGCTTCACATTAATAACACTAATGCCTAGGAGTGCTGTGCTATCTAGGCAAGACTAAACAGCACAGGGAATCTTGTATAAAATTTCTATACACAGAAAGATGCATTGATTTCTGTCCTTAAAGCAGACAACTGCCTCCACAGATATATACAACTTCAGGAGCTGCATCCACAAGATTGACCAATCATAGCCAGCTTACCTCCGTCATCCAGCGGCCGTTTCTGCACTCCATAACCGTAGACTGATGGGTCCACAAGTGTGGTAGAATTATTCAAGTGAGGAATATCTCCAATTTTAGCAGCAATCTATAAAAACAGGGGATAAAAGCATGATTAGCATACCTGAAGTTTCAGCCACCACAGCTCAACACTCTTTCTTCCAATAAGGCATTCACCCCAGTCCAATCTCCTTTCAGCTATTTACTATACAGGTGGCTCTATAACAGTTCCAAGACAGTAGTGCTTCATTTGTAAGGTAAACAATTTCTGCTTGCTTTTAATATTTGTTTAATTAAGATCTTATTTACCCAGTTCCTCTTCCTGATCATAAGTACGTATTTACCCCCCTGGAACATTATATTCAGGTTTGTTCACTCAATGGACAGCTGACAAGCTAAATCTTGCAAAGATGAGAGTTCAAACTAGCTCACCAGCTTTATCCTGGAGAAGCTGCCACCACCATAGGCATGTAGGAGGACACGTGCTTCCTCCTGCATCCGTGCATATCCAGATACATAGAAAAACATACTCGCTCATCAGTGGGGGGAGCGGAGGGAGAAGAATGTGAAAATACACAGCACAAGGACAGGTTTGGGAACTCCTTGTCAAAGAGACTGGATCACTCTGTGTTTACTGTACAAAGAATAAGCCAGTGGGCAAGCTATTAGCCCAGAATTAGTTTCAATTTCCTGCAGCGGTCAATACAGCATGAACAAGACCAATGCTGCCTGTGCCTCTGGTTCTATCTCTTAGACAGGTAACTGCCATTCCCCGCCAAGCCAGGATGCATGAGGATATTTACAGGAAAGAGGAGACAGTCAGGTGTCACAGAAAGGGGACTATGGTAAGCAAATAAACGAGGTGAGAGAGAGACCTACCGCCACTTAATAAAAGTGAAAAGTTAAGCTCATCTCTAATGATATTTGGGAGACATCTATACAGATGGATGCTGACAGAAGCGAGCTCTTTCACCTGCTCTCCAAGCTAACTGATGCAAGCCCACTCTAGAAGCATACAGGTGCATTACTTCAGTGCTGCACCCAAGTTAACACCCCCTTCAGGGGACAGGCAAGCTGCGGTCTCACAGCACCCCTTGCCTACATAAAGTACTTGGCTATAATAAGCAAGCGCAGAACAAAGTAGTTACAGAACAAATATAAAGCACGGTGTATTCTACAGCTTTTGCCTCCTTTTCCGGCAAAAAGAAAATCACTGAATAGGATCTTTACCAGCAGTCTGATGTCACTCTATTATAACTGGGATTTCACCAGAGAATAAGCAACAGGAAGAGATGAAGGAGCATTTTACACAGATATGTTTTAAATGAAGACAAGGGCAAATGACAAAATATAGCTAAAATTTGTGTTTCTAAAATTTGAGTTTTACTGCAACAGAAGGACATCGACAGCAACTCTGGTTGTTGACACCATCAGTTGCTGCAGTAGAATAAACAACTGCCCAAGATTCAGAACCACAGAGTACTGAAAAAAAGCTATTTGAAATAATCTTGAAAGATTGAGGGCCTTGCATTTAGAAAGCGAATAGAAAACATTCTCTTCAACACCTTGCATGAAAAGGGCTGCAAGTTTTGACCATTTTCTTCTCATAGTCCATTGCATCCTGTCCTCTCTTAGAAAGTCAACAACTTTATTGTGTCACAAATGCCAGGAGCTAGAGAATAGTCTTCCTGCAGGACCAGCTCAGTGATCACGTAGCAAAGCTTTGATGACAAGCGCCTTGTATATCAACATCTCCAAAAACTAATAGGTCCATGGAAATCTGATTCGGAAAGCATTAACACAGACTACCCCTTGTCCACTTGATACTAGGGAGTGTCAGGTGATGCCTTGCTTTTTTTGTTGAAGACTGTACTGCATCCATGGTTCCAGCCCTTTGCCCACATGCTTTCCCTTACATTTGGGATTCAGAGGATTTGAATGAAGGTACAAAGAGCATAGATGTTTCCTGCCTACTTCAATGCTGAAAAATAAATTTAAAAATATATTTTATAACAATTTACTAACAGCTTTCACATAATAACTTCCTTTTGGCGTATGTTTGTAACAGTGTCACATACAACATACCCTGGCATGTTTTGGAACATTTGATTTTAACATGCCCTTTATGAACTCTCTTTCTGTGAGTAGTTACTTACTTGAAAAAAATCTGTAAGTTGTGGAAACTGCTAGCTGATAGTCTGGAGCTGAAATCACACACCACACGCTCAAGGGAAAGAAAAAAAATAGTCTGAATAGCAGAAGCTGGCCTACAAAAGGAAGCTAGCATGAAGCACAAAGGCGTGCATGAACAGATCACCAACACTAAGGCTGTCCACTCCCAGAGCAGGAGAGATTTGCAAACCCCTACTCATGCTTAGCACACAGTTATCGCCCTGGCACAGATCACTCCAAGTAAAGGGCAAAATAAGAGAGTCAAAGCAATTTTTACATTATCAGCTTTTGAGATGTTTTCCTCTTTTTTTCCCCCTCCTCCTTTACTTAAACTTGCACCCTTATCTCTAAAGCCTCCCAGCTGCCACCGGATTATAGGCAGGCAACACGCCACCTCACTACAGCAGGAAAAAATACCCTGCAAAATTAAGAGCTGAGCTTTTTAAGTAGACATAGCAGTTAAAATACACTTTAACTTCTTATGTTCAACTTAAAATGGGAACCTCGGTTTTTACTATAGCTTCAGCAGGGAGATAAGCACAAAGTTAGAACACAGCAAAAGTAAGCAGACCTAGCCCTTATCTGACTAAATGACCTTGAGTAATGTACTGCTAGCCACTGCTTTTGTCCTGCTGTATGTCAGTCTTCATTTTTTCCTTTTGTTTTTTTTTTTTTCTAAACCCAACATATCTGTATTAATAAGCTCTGAAATACACTGGAAAAAAGCATCACTACCGCAGAACTGTTTCTGCACCTAATTTCCCCAAAATAAAGCTCTCCAACAAGCACTTTAAAGGGCATAACACAAACCTGAACTACAAACTGCCATGGTAAAGCCAAGGAAAAACAAACCTGTAACGTTGTGTGAGGGATACATGATTTCCTATACCTTGCACTTCTGTCCTCCTATACCTTTAACACCCTTTAAAAATGGTGTAACACCAAACTGCTTTTAAATATGAAGCTTCTTTGCTAGGCACAGCAGGACTCAAACACCAGTATCTCCAGAATTCCGCTTTCAAGAGAAAGGGCCTAGCTTCTGGGAAGAATCTCTCCATGCTGTCCTGCAAAAGAACAGCAATCGATAAAATCACTAATTCTAGGTATCAGCAGGATATAAAACAATAAGGTGCTGTCGTCACCTTACCCTTCAGACAATTCTAGTGCTTCTGCTACTTTTCCCATTCGTTGAGCAGAATACCTCCATTTGCGTGACAGACATTTGTCCAGAGCTCTGTAGGAAGCTGTGAAACCATCCACAACCATTTAGAGTTTCATGTCACAGGTGGTTTTGCTAAATACTAGAGTAATTGCAAAGCCCTAAATCTATTTGAGGATGATCTGAAAAAGTACTCTGCAAAGGGATAAAGAAACGTTGAGTCTTAAGACCCCTCCATCCCCATGGAAATTAGGAGTTAGAGACTGATAATAGAAAGGGATTTTAAACACACAGCCTGTTGACTCTCAGTAAGTCTCAGGATATTCATCCACTTCCAAGGTACCAAGATGGCATGCTACAGGCTTACCAAGCCACAGCCCTTACTCTTCATAGCATTCCCAAAAATACAGATCCAGACAGTCCATATGGCAGGTTACAAGAAGAATAGCACATGTAAGAAGAGGGAACCAGTAAGTGCTGCAAACGCATGTGTTGTACTGAAAATGAGACTGCCAAGGAGAACAGGAGAAGGTAGGAACCAAGCAAGACACTGTTTTGTCAATAAGAACAAGATTCAAGGACAGTCTGATAGAAATCCTTTTTTGTCCAAAGTACAGGCAGCCCTGCTTTTCTGATCCCATTACTCAAAAGGGGAGCAAATATCCTATCCCCACCTCCCTGAAAGGCCACAGAGGAAAAGCCACCCTGCCTAGGAGCAGCTGGACAGATGGACAAACCAGGCACCACCTATGATCCATAAAATAATCCACTCACTTGAGGCGTGGTGCAGAAGATGCAGGACAGACCATCTCAAAGCCCCAGCATTCACTTGAAAAAGTAATTTTTGATACATCTCAAATATTTAAGAGTCCACAAAAAATCCAAGCAAGTCTAGCACAGACACTGAAAGCAATGTACAAGTCATTTCTTTCAAAGGTATTCCAGATTTCTGACTCATGTCATCTCACATCCCAGTGACTTTGAGGAATGCAGTTACTGTGATTGATCAGGAAAGTCTTCCCTGTCCTGAATTAGTTAGTTATTAATAACTAAGCACTGTATTCCACAGTCTCATTTTAGTGTTATGGCTCTCTTGAGAACTGAACCTAGTAAATTTGATTACTAGTCTTAAGTGTAAGATTAAACTTCAAAAGAGTTCAAGTGTCAAGCCAGGGATGCCATACCAACCCACGACGCAAGAACTACAACTGATTTTTTTTCCTCTGCTCACTCTCCCCCTTAAAGCAAAACTAATATTCAGAAAAGGCTGCAGCACTGGCCAGAAGCAGTAAAAAAGCTGACATCTATGTATCAGATCAGTGTAGTTCAGGCAAACACAACATTAAACACACTGTGTGAAAGCTCTGCCATCACCTCCAGAAAAGCATTAGATGTAACTGCCTTTACATCCCACCTGATTCTCAGCCAGGAGTTCCATCACAGATTGCTTGTGTGATGAGGTAAATATCCATCCACTGAGCAGTTAAGACCATCTTCATTCACGTTTGGTAACAAGTTACTAGTGACAATTTAGTCCTGCCCTTCTGTGCAGGAAAAGACTACCTACTCCCTTACAAAGCCTCTACGGAACTAGATTAAATCAAGTACTTTCGCAGGGGGGGAATATTTCAGCACTTGCCAACAATTCTTTTCATCCCGCAAACACTAATGAAAAAAAAATCACATTCAACAGGCAGCATACAACTCACTGCACAAAAATGTAGGCCACTGCGCTCCCATGAACATGTGCAGAGCGCACATTTCTCAACACACTTGCTTCCAGCGTGAAAGATAGCAGTGAAGTTGCTACGCTGCAGCGCCTGACCTGAAGTTGGCAGCTTGGAAGATTTTGAAATCTTCCAGTTCAGACTAACTCCAGTTAACTCACAGAAACCCAACACATTCTTTCAAGTATAATGAACTTAAGAACAGCAAAATCAGAGTAAGCGAGCACAGCTAGGCTACTGAATTGTTTAATATTTTATGTCCTTCACGTGTGGGTTAGCGGGCCTCACAGATTCACGCTACAAACATGATGACAGCAACCACTCAACATTGATTCACATCAATTTTCAGTTCACACTATATTTTAGCCTAATACCGTCCAAGGCAACCCGCTTTCACATTTAACCTGTTACTGAACAGATGAGTGCTATGTACTGTAGCACTTCCAACATACTCACAAAATAATTTCAACAAGCTGCAACTTACTGGCAAATAATTATTTTCTTCTACATAAACAGGATATTCTAAGAGTATTCATCTGCTAGCAGGCGGTAATATTATCCGATATTCAACGAGATGTTTTTGCAACAAGAGGCCTTTGGTAAAAGACAACCAGGTCAAAACAAACACAGCTGCAACACCTCTCAATTTAACTGCATCAAGTAGATAACCCTGGGCTAACAGCAAAGCTTTCAGACATCACATACCACCAAGGCCACAGCGCTTTGTTAGCCGCTGAAAAAAAATGACGCGTGGCCTCATCCAGGAGGCAGCTAACAGGCAACTTGCCTACTGTGCTACTTATGCTGAGAAAGAAATCAACGACCGAAGAGCAGACTAGCTCATGATCTCCTCCGGGAAGGTGCAGGGTGTTCATCTAGAACAGCAAATGCCTCTGTACGGGTCGCTGAAGACCACACAGAACGCTGACTTGCTGCCATACTGATTCACAAGTGAGCTGCGAGCGACGGTAAGCCACTTGAGTTCCATTAGAGCGATCGCTTGAAAGGTTTTAGGGTCCAGCTTAGTTTCTTCAGAAGTTTCCCAGTGAAATGAGAAAAGCAAGTCTGGGTAACAGAAGGAGATTTCTCCCACCTGGCCTGCAACATTGGAAAGAATAAAGTCAGGGTCTTTAACCACCAGTTGGGCTGCAGTCCTGGTATTCAGCTGCATTGCATCTCGTTAAGGTGCAGTTACTAAGCACAAGTAAAGCGCAACCGATTCAGAGATGGACTAAACACCTGCGACAGACACGGAACAAGAGATGTGATGAACAGTCACAAAACCTGCGCTGCGAGCAGCAGCTTCTTGTTTCTGGAGCCACTTTCTGCAAACTAAGGAGTGCACAAACACTTGGAATATCTTGTACTGAAGACAAGGGTGTTGATTTCTGCAGGTCTAGGCGCTTTCACTAAAAGTTTCCTTTTCAGCCCCGTGTAAGCTCAGCGATTCCTTTGGGGAGCACTTCACTCCCCCCTCTCTCTCCCTCCCAGGAGCGAATGCAAAGCTCCCCCCTCTGCCAGGGTTTCTATCGATTAGCCTAAAGCACCACAAAGGCCTCGTTTATAAAACGAATTCCCGTTAAGCTCACACCCGCCCACTGCAAAGAGCAAGACGAGACGAGAGCTCCCGCAGGCTGCAGACCGCCTCCTTCCCCGCAGAGCACCGTTTTTGCCGTGTCAGAAGCCCCGGCAGCGACCAGCGCCGGAGGGAACTGTCAGAGAGCCCCGCCGCCGCCCCCGGCAGGCGACAGCCCCGGGAGGGAGGGTGGGGGCTCCTGAGAGGGGGCCGCCGGCTCCGGCCTCCCGGGAGAGGGGCAGCAAAGCCGCGGCCCTGCCCCTCCCGGCGGCTCCGCGCCCCGCCTCAGCCCCGCGGCCTAGCGGCGCCCCCGCGGCCTCCTCCTCCCGCCCCCGGCCCGCCAGCCGGCGCCTACCTGCCGGACCCGGTGCAGAGCGTCGACGAACCCCTCGGGCTTGATCCCCACAGGCGCTGCGCTCTGCCCCTGCGCCAGCTCCGCCATGACACGCGCCCCGCGCCCGCCCGCCGCGCCGTCCCGCCGCTCCGCCCGGGGACCCGCACCCGGAAAAGGAAAGAGCCCCCCGCTTCCGCCGGAAGTGGGCCGGGGAGGGGCGGGGGCGCCGCGGCGGGGCGGGACCGGGGGGAGGTGGAGGAGGAGGAGGCGGCAGCGGCGGTGGTGGTGGTTGGGGGGTGTCCGGGGCTCACGTCACGCGCCGGAGGGGTGGGCGTGGCGAACCTTTGCCCCGCCCCACGGGACCCTCGCCACCGGGCGCCCACGGGGGGCGGTGGCCGCGGGGGAACCCCGTGGTCCGCAGCGGGAGAGCCGCGCCTGCCACTGCCAGACTGTCCCCTGCCAGACTGTGCCAGCCCCTGCCACACTGTCCCTGCCACACTGTCCCTGCCACACTGTCCCCTGCCAGACTGTGCCAGCCCCTGCCACACTGTCCCTGCCACACTGTCCCTGCCACACTGTCCCCTGCCAGACTGTGCCAGCCCCTGCCACACTGTCCCTGCCACACTGTCCCCTGCCTGTTCCATCCCTGCCTGGGCCGGCCTCTGCCAGAGTGTCCCCTGCCACACTGTCCCCTGCCAGACTGTGCCAGCCCCTGCCACACTGTCCCCTGCCACACTGTCCCTGCCTGTTCCATCCCTGCCTGGGCCGGCCCCTGCCAGAGTGTCCCCTGCCAGAGTGTCCCCTGCCAGACTATCCCCTGCCACACTGTGCCAGCCCCTGCCACACTGTCCCCTGCCACACTGTCCCCTGCCAGACTGTGCCAGCCGCTGCCAGAGTGTCCCCTGCCACACTGTCCCCTGCCAGTCCGGCCCTGCCTGTCCCTGCCTGTCCCATCCCTGCCTGGGCCGGCCCCTGCCACACTGTCCCCTGCCACACTGTCCCCTGCCACACTGTGCCAGCCCCTGCCACACTGTCCCCTCCCAGACTGTCCCCTGCCAGACTGTGCCAGCCCCTGCCAGACTGTCCCCTCCCAGACTGTCCCCTGCCTGTCCCATCCCGTGCCAGCCTGTGCCATCCCCTCCGTCCCCGCTGTGGCGGAGGCCGCAGAGGTGCCCCACCAGCAACACCCTCGCTGGTAAAGGCACCGTCCCACGGTGTCCCTTTCCCGCCCGTTTTCCTGCGTGTGTTTTGAGGACCACGTTCCGTGGCTGGACGCCGCCATGGTGTTCGTGACACCTTGCACGAAGCTCCCGGACGCGGGGTGCCGGCGTGCTCCGGAGAGCTCTGCCCTGCTCCGCTCCCCAGAGCCCTGCTCCGCCGGCAACTGGAGCTCCAGGACAAGGACCAGTTAGCCCAGGCTTAACGCAAAGAATGCGCGATGCTTATTCCTCGAGCGGGGTGCTGCTGCACGGCCCCCGCCCGGCCCTTACAGCCCAGGACATCAGAGCAATGGCGGTGCTTTTTGGGGGTGTCCCACGAGGGCTGCCACCCAACCCGCTGCCCAGGCGCAGACCCTCTCACGTCGGGGCGCGCGCCTGCTATGGGGCTGAGCGTTCACGTATCCTCCGGGACACGAGCAACGCCTTGCCGTGGGATGGCGGCACGGCTTACGGCACGGGGAGGGGACGAGCGGTGTCAGCTCCGTCAGCTGGCTGCGGGACCCCGGAGCAAAAAGGAGGGGGGCAGTGGTGGGACGCCCAGGCCTGGCCATCACCCCCCCCAGCCTGGCAGCATGGGGGGGCCTTGACATACCCCCCGCAAAGTGGAGCTGCGTGAGCGGGTGAGAGGTGTAACCTCCCAAACTGCAGGCTGCAGCCAGCTCCTTGCCGTGGCTGGGTTTGCACACCGAGCCTGGAATAGTCCAAGTTTCACTGAGCCCAGACGCCGATTCCCAAAGCCACCGAGCATTAAATGAAAAATTCAAACTATGACCCGAGTTGTGTTCCGTTCCTTCTCAGCTGTTTCTTGCTCTTTCCAGTTTTATGCATCTCATTTGCGCCTACATGAGTAGGCAGGAATTGCTGAGGCCGATGAAATTATCTGGTGGCTTTCCAAGAGCGGGGAACACGTTTCTTCACTGGCATGCACAGTCTGCTGCTGGTCATCTACGTTACACCAGTGGTCTTGCTGAGCACCAGCCTTTCCTCCTTTCGGAAGTCGGGATCATTTTCTTAAGCAAAAAGCCCATTTATTGTAGGAGAAAGGAAGACAACCCATAGGGGAAGGATTTTAAGATGATCTGTACCACCGCAGCTGCCCCATCATCTTCCGACCATGGTGGAGAGGCAACTTCTCCAGCTATGCCCAGGGCTTTGCTTCTTCCTCTCTTGCAAACAGCCTGGAGAATTTGCTGGATTCGGGGACATTTTCCCCCTCCTAACCCTGGCCGGCAAGACCCAAGAAGTTCAGCACCAGCCTTTCCCCAGCTGCCCCTTTTCCCAGGCAGGTCCCGAGTGGGGGGATCACCCTGACCGCCCCACTCGGTTCTCAGGGGTGCCCTGTCCTCAGCAGGATTCCGCCCATGACCCTCCAGCTAACGCCAGCCTCAAAGTGGCTGCAAAAAAAAGGTGACCAAACCTGAAGCCCAAAGCCCCCGGCACTGGGACGCCGGCTCAGAGAAGCCATAGGCTCCGCTGCCAGACCCAGCGCGGCGCTCGGGGCTGTGAGAGCCCAGTTTTGGCAGTCTCAAGCCCTGACAAGAGATGGAGGAACCTCCTCGGTGCTGGGCAGGACTGGGGCTGAGGGACCAGGCTGCCAGGAGGGTGACGGCAAGCCCTGGAACTGGACGGGAGGGAGCCCGGAGAGAAGGTGACATCAGGCAGCAATTGAAAAGAAAGAAATTACAGGCCTTAAACACTTCTAGAAACAAATTTCTGATGTAAATCTTCCTTTTGAAGGGAAAAATAAAAAGGAAAAAAAAAGAAAGGAGTGATTCTACGCCTCCATTACCCGCCTCCCCCCACCCGAGCCACACACACCTTCACACACACGCGCTGAAATTAGTTGTGACAGCTGAAATTCTCCTCTCGTCGGACGCCGTTTGACAGGGTACTTAAAAAAGGAGGAGAAAAAAAAAAAGAGAAGAAGAAGAAAAGGGAAAGTGGTTTGGTGTCACATGGGGGAGGCGGAGGGGGGTGATGGG
>JANXJC010000054.1:14728360-14752124 GCA_027564655.1 Leptodon cayanensis | reverse complement strand
CACCGGGGGGCGGCGGCGGGGGGTGTGGGGGTGGGGGGTTTCAAGTGATACAAGGCGCATAATTCAGGCTTCTTGGATTGCAAAAGCTCCTCTTACCTAAAGGGCCTGCTGCCTTTATTTTTATCCAAATGGCTCAATTACTGCAAAGCCCCACAGAGAAAATTATGGATGTTTGCCTCTATTTTTCTCCCCTTGTCTCGACAACTGTAGATATTTTGTTTTCCTTCTTTCCATCTCTCTCTTTTTTTTTTTTTTTTTTTTTTTACCCTTTTGGTGGTGGTGGGTGTGGGGGGTGGAAGGTGGCCGGGAACCAGGATGGGGGATGGATGGGGAGATGCGAGGGACCCAGGGTGAGGGACAGGGTGCTGGCACACAGTGGCCCTGCCACCATCACACAACTTGGTCCTCTCTCCGTCTCCCCAGCGTCACCTCGCACCTTTGGCTCCTTGCGTCCCCCTCGTCCCCGTGTCCCCCACCTTTCTCCCTTCCTCCAGCCCTCTCTCCCTCTCTTCTCCCCCACCTCCCTCCTCTCCTTCCCCCCGCTCTCCTCTCCATCACCCCCTCCCTGTGCCTCTCAAAGCCACCATAATAGCAGCTTGTTTGGCACTTCACTTGGTCTCAATGAGAAAATTCCCCCCTCTCCCTCTTTTTGCCTTCGTTATTTCCAAACCCTGCAATAGCTCCTTTGCTCAGGGCTGCGGGAAGTGCCCATTTTTCAACATTTTTCTTTAGCTTATGTTTGTCATCCTCTGAATTACCGCACCAGGGAGTCCAGTCAGCCCGACACCAGGCCCTGCTATTCACGCCTCTCCTGCTCCTTGAGATCATGTAGGGAGAAATTAGTTATTTATTTCGAGCACCACTGCAATGCACTTCCCCACAGAAGTGTTTGTTTTGATCCCCTGCTGGAAAAGGAGGCTCCGCGGGGAGCGCCGGCACGCCGGCAGTACCGGGTCCGGCAGGAGACCTGGTGAGGGCAGGGCAGGGTGCGGGCAGCCCCTGGGGGCTCTCGGGAGAGGTGTGAGCTTGGAGACCCCCAGTGAACACATGGCTTGTGAGAGGGGTCCCCCCCCCCATGCTAAGATGCTTCCCCGAGGCTCCTCCTGGAGCAGATGCTCTCTGCAGGTCCTGAGAGTTTCCAGGTGATGTTGTCCCATCAGGGAACCTGGTGGTCCGTGGTTTTATCCCTAGGTCAGATATGCCGTGATGAGATGGATCCCAGGACCGCATGGTGCCGGGGGAGCGTCCCGCCCCAAGGTGGCCATGACTGCACCAGGGAGTGCAACCCAGGAGGCACTGAAACACTGGGCAGATTTGGTGGCTGGAGGAAAAAAAACCCTGCTCCAGCCCAGCCCACGGTCACCAGACACGGCCCCCAGCCCCGCTCGCTGGCTGCTGTCCTGCCCACCCCATCCCCCTTCGCAGAGCGATGCCAGCCCTGCTTTTGGGCAAGGGCAGTGCAGACCAGGAAACATTCACCGGCTTGGAGAGAGTCCCAGATGACGGGAGATGGGAAGGATGCTACCTGTCCAGGGAAAAGCCATCCTTGGAGGTCGTAACCCACCTCCCCTTCTCCCTATGCCAGGGTCAGGAGTCAGCGAGACCTATTGCTCAGCCCACCAGTGCTGGTGCAGACTGGGCTGGCATGTCTGCAGCCCAACAGCCGCCCTGGGAGTCGGGATGCTGCCAAGGCCCGTGAGCCCTTCTCCTTGCGGAGATGCCGTGGGCAGGCACAGGCAGCACCGGCACCAGCCGCGGCAGGCTGTTGGGGAAGGGGCCCAGGGAGCTGCGGCTTTAAAGAAAGAAGTGGAGCAGCGGGAGGAGGAAAATGCAAAATTGGCCCAGTGGGTAGACCTGCTATTTAAGTGCAGTTGAGAAGCGAGCGGGAGGAATTACAGGAGAAATGATAGTGCCCTGACAGCTGCCATTTCCCACCGCCAGTCTCCCCTAATGGAGTCCTAATGTAGTGGTGGGCTCTTCGCTGACAGCCTAGCCCGAGACAGGGCTCGTCTTTGTGCTGGTGACAGATGGGACAGTCCGGCAACAAACCTGTAATCCTCTGATTTCTGCCGGCGCTGGCTCAGCTTAACCCCTTCTTCCCCCGGCACCCGCTCGCTGCCCAGGTGTGTGGCCGGCGTGGGGTCCGACCTTCCCCCGGGGTCCCCCATCGACCCGCTGCGGTGTGCCGGGTCTGGCAGCAGAGCAAGGCGCTGGGAAGAGGAGGCAGCTGCCTGTAGCTCCCTCCGCATCGCTTGGCTGCTGCTGGCCGGGGCAGCGTGTCGGAGGCTCAGCCTGGTCGCCAAACCGAGCCGGAGCAGGCAGCAGCGTGGCTCCCTGCGGGGAAAGCAAAATGCCGGACCGTGCTCTGGCCGGGTCGCCCACGCTGCTCTGCCTGGGTGACATTTAAGCAGGCAGGTGAGTGCAGGCAGGTGAGCGCGGGCAGGTGTGCTCTGCAGCACGGTACCTGCCGGGAGGGCCCTGGGCTGCCTGCCCGGCACAGCACCCGCCGGGAGCCTCCCGCAACCGCTGGCTGCCAGCTCTGGCACTGAACCTCCTTGCCTGCCACAAATTAGCCCCAAACCAGGCTAGGATTAGGCAGTTTTAAGCTAAAAGGTGTGACAGTTCCCCCTGCAAGACCAGGCTGCCTTGACTACACACAGCTCTGGTCATGCTCCCTGGGATGCTGGGGGTGGCAGCAGGAAAAGCTGCTGGAGTTTTTCTGCAGAAAAATAAACGCAGCTACTCCACGCACTTGTCTGTCTGCTGGGGGGGAAGGCTGGGCATGCTGGGGGGCTCTCTTTGACAGAGGGCTGGGCAGAGGGATGCTCTCGCTCCCGGGATGCAAAGGGGGAGATTAACCACCTGCTGATCTCTTCTCCCCTATCTCAAAGGGCCCAAAGGATCCCTGGGGAGGGATTTTTGGATGCTTCTCCGTTAGGCAAAGGTCCAAGCCCCTCTGCCTCCTTCCCACCATGGAGTATCTCTCACTTCCACCCTATCTGCCTTCCGACACCCGTCGGGGTCTCCATCCCCTCCAGTGAAACCCATCGGCATCCTTCCAAGCTGCAAGGGAGCTCTCTCCCACCAGCATGGGGCAGCCAGCTCTTCCCAGCCCTCAGACACAGAGCCATCACCCCAGGATCACAGGTACCCAGCAAAAAGTCACTGGCCTGGTGGGATCCCAGCACCTTCCTCCTCTGCTCCTGAGCTCCTATCCCACCGGCAGCGTGCCTGCCTGCTTTCCTGCCCGGGCAGGAGGTAGCAGATAGGACAGATTGCTCCAGGCAGCTCTGCCGGCTCCGTCCGCTTGTCCATCCCGCTGCAAAGCGGGGTCCTGAGCTGAGCCCTGCTCCCGGCTCTGCGACCATCCTCTCCCGCTGATCCGGACCTACCCAAGGCCACGGGAATAAAAACATCCCCATGCCACATCCCCACCCCACCAAACCCTGGGGAGCAGCTGAGACCCCAGGGACGATCCTGGTGGATGCTGAGGGTCCCCATTAGCCTCTACTCAGCAGCGAGCCCCAGCCCCCGGCAGCGTTAGACCCTCCTTGGCAAGAAAGCACTATGCGGCGTGCGCAGGTCCTCGGCACAATTAGCCAACAAGTGGCTGTTTTGTGAGGGATTGTTGCTGATGTGTTTTAAGTGGCTTTCTGAGTGGAAAATGTTAGGCACTGGAGAGGCCGGCAGACAAAGAAGGGGATGCATTAGGTTTTATTGGTCTGCTTTGCACACATCTGACATCACTCCATGGAGCAAGTTCTACCCGGCTTTAGGGAAAATGAAAAATAAAGCAAGAAAAAGAGGCCGAGGGTACAGGGACGGGGGGAACACGAATGATTCGAGCAGGCAAGTGGGGGCTTAATAGCAGGAGACACTGGAGCAAACTGTGTCAACCAGATGGGACCCGGGTGCTGCGGGAGGAGAGGGGAATTAGCCAACCCGCGCTTTGTTCCAGCAGAAAGCGCGGCCCTCTCCCCCCAGGAGCTGCCTACATGTGATATAATACAGCCCCTTTCAGCCGCTAAGCTGGCCAAGGACAAAAGTCACCGATAAATAGCAAGAGGGCGAGGCTGAAAGCAAAAGGCAGAGTTGCCAAGAGCCCCCACTTTCTCCTTGGGCTGCCCACGCTGCTGCACATCTGCCCCGGCCGCTGGCGCGGGGACCCGCGGGCACGGCGGTGGCAGGGCTGGGGGTGATGCCGTGGGACAGGGCTGGGGGCAGGAGGGGTTTTGGAGGCACGGTGCCTTCAGCAGGGGCGATTGCATCCCGCGTGGCGTTCGAGGGTTGTTCGTGTTTTCTCTGCCTCGATTCCCTTAGCCAAGCCATAAGAGCAAGAGCCCCCGTGCCTTGGGCATCCCCCAGCGCGCACAGGGAAGGGGCTGGAGGCTGCCGTCCTGACCATGTCTCCCAGCAGCCCACCGCTTGGGTTTATTAAGCCAACGTGCATCCTTTACCTTTACTTCTAGGCTCTTGTAAAAACATCCCCAGCACCAAATAAAACAGCTCAAAAAACCCTCACCCAGTCCCGAACAGTGGGGAGCCAGAAGCAGACCCCCACGAAGCACTCTCCCTGCAGCTGCCTGCTCACGGCTGTCGGCATCCCTCGGTTCCTCTGCAGTTCATCCAGAGCCTGGGGAGCACCCTGCTCTGCCCCCACCTACTGCCACCCCCCCTGCCCACCTGCTGGGTGCGGAGGCTCGAGGGTTGAAGCCACCCCAGCTCCTCGCATTTTGGATCCAAAGGCATCCCGGCTATTGTGGCCCCGTGCAGAGCTTGAGACCCACAAACTGGAAGGAAGAGACCCCAGACATCCCCAGTCTGAGCTGGCACCCTTGGTTTGGGGTGTCCCTCCCCTCCCAGCCCCTTGCAGGGACCCAGCCCAGCCAAGTGCTAAACCAGCCGCGGGGCTGTGCAAACAAGCGGGACCCCCATCCTCTCCACCCCTGCCCTGCCCCCAGAGGGATCTTCCTTGTTCTTGCAGAAATATTGATTCAGATAAACCAGGGAGACACATTAGGTGCCCCGGGGGGGTCAGGAGATCAGCGGCTCAGCTGGTCACCCGCCGGCCCGTGCCCATGGGGTCCAGCTACGTAGGACTGGGATGGTCAAGGGGAGCACCGAGGGCCTTGGGAAGCCCCTTATGCCACCGAGGGGGGCTGGGGCCAAAGTGCTTTTGCCAAGGGGAGGTAAAACAAATCGATGAGAGGCCGCCGTGACACGCTGACCCTGGCGCTGAGCTGTGGTTTTAACGCGTGACAGTAAATCTGGGCGGGGGGCTCAGAGGCAGATGGCTGGAGGGGGGAAGTGAGACAGGGCACTTGCTGGTGGGACGAGGGAAGGGCAAGAGCTCCCAAACTGAGCGGAGGCCGGCAGAGCCCCTGGGGAAGGGAGAGGAGGTGGGAAAGGGCAGCTCGGATGTTGACATGGGGATGGGCGATGCCTCTGCCATGACCGGGATGCCCCCCGTAGCCGAGCATCGCTCCCGAGTGGTCCCTCCTGCTGCTGCACAAGCCCTGGTCCGGCCGGGAGGGCTGCGGGGTGCCGGAGCAAAGACACCCCGAGGCTTTCTCCAAACACGTTTCCATCCAGCCGACGGGAAGCATCCCCTCCGAACAGAGGTCTCAGTTTCCAGCCCTCGGCTCCTCGCTCCCACCTCCCATCTCTCACCTCCCACTGAAGCCAGAGGAGAGGGCAGGAAGGCACCAACGGCCATGGATCCGGTTACCTGCGGCCAACAAAACCTACCTGTCCCCTCCCGGCTGCTCCCCCTGCCCCCTCTCTGGGGGGCACAAACCAGAAGGACCCCCCTGGCCCTCCCCGAGCATCGCTGGGTCGCTGCCTGCCACGATCGAGTGACCAGATGGACGGCGGGCTTGCACCACAGCCTCCACTGTGGGTCCCTTGTCCCCCCTCCCCAAGCCGGCTGAGATTTGACGCTCTGTCCCCCCGGGGCAGCCTTTTGTCAGGGGCGTGCAGAAGGGCCCCTGTGTCCCTCTGATCCCCGCCGGCCCCACGGCAGCGCGTCCCCAGCCGGAGCATAAAGCTGGCTTTCAGGGACCCAGCATTGGGAAACTCCCGGGGAAGAAGCAAGGGAGCTTCTTGTTAAACGGGGAGACAAAGCCACCTTGTTAAGGGGTTTACAAAGGCGACCATCTCCCCCTTGCCTGGGAAGCTCGTGACCGGCGACTCCCAACCTCACCGGGGGGATGGCTTTTCCTCGGAAAGATAGAAACACTTAATAGCCATGCTGTGCTGCAGCCCTGTGACCCGTGTGCGGGGCCCAGGGCGCCTTCCCCGCTCCCATGAACTACTCAGAGCCACGTCTCCGAAGGAAAACGGGAACCAAACACTTATCGCGGGGGATCCCCTGATTTTCCCGCAAGTACACCATCGTTACCAGTGTCCCTGCTGAGGGGACGCCAACCTCGGCACCCTGGCCCAGGGACCACCGCCTGCAGAAAATTATGTGATATTGGGTAGCACAAGAGGATTTTCTGTCCCTCCTTTGGGAGACGTAGGCCAGGATCTCCTCCCACACACCCCACGGGTGGGGAGATGGAGCCCCGGGGACGTGATGGGGACACAGTCCTACAGGGCACAGCCACACAAGACCTCCCTGCTTCCCTCCTGCTACACATCGTCCCTTTTGCTCGCATGGACCCGGTGATGCCTTTCTCCACCCAATAAAATAAAGTTTAAGCAAAAACCCAGCAGCCCCAGAGATGCTCTGTCCCCCTAGGAATTTTCTTTTAACACCCATCTATTCTTACCATGTTTGGCAGAAAAAAATCCCTGCCCCAAACAAGGTCAGCGGGATCTTTGGCATGACCTTCATGGGATCTGACGGCAGCTCAGCCTCTGATGGGCACCCCCAAGGCCCTGGGCCCCCCATTTTGCAGACCACATCTGGGGACTCCACACACCGGGGCCACGTCTGAGCCCCCAGGATGCATTGCCCAAACCTACGCATTGTTCCCAGTTGTTCTTGGCAACGCTTGCGCTAAAATCCACATGCATATTAAACCTTAAACCCAGTAATTACCTCTACCTCCAGAGGAACGGGAAAATTGATTTTGCCATAGTGATGCAGCAGGCTGCAGTAGCCAGCATTGGCTGGTCAGCTTATAAAAACCGACCCCCCCTGGGCACATACAAAGCCAGCCTGGGCGCGACAGCCGGCTGAGCAGGGGAAGGGGAGACCTGCCTTTGCTAGCAAGTCCTAGGGACGGGCACAACGGGCCAAGCCCCGCGTGGTGAGCCCCACCGGGCAGCGAGTGCGTTGCCAAAAAAGCCAAATTAACAGCAAGGAGGTTTTGCCCCCTGCTTTTCCCTGTGGCATGTGCTTGCCTCCCACCTACGCTTGCAGCTGGCACTTTGGGGTGTCCACATCCCTCCTGGCATCATCCCCACATCCTCCTCCTCCTCCTCCTCTCCCTGGGGAAAAGCCATCCCTGGGTGAGCGAGGCTGGAGGACACGTCACCTTCTCCGCTTTAAGCCAGCAAATGTGAGCTGCTGCGGCCGCCTGTGCTGCGTGGTGCCACCCTGGCTTCTGGTCCTTTGCTGGGAAGCCCCAGCCACCGCTCTGTATCCCATGGGGCTGGGCTGGAGGCAACTTTCTCTCACCGGGATCAGCACTAAATTGGACTGCTGCAGCTTTAAAGAAGTCTGTCTGCTCCTTGGCTGGCTGCAGGGCTGGTGGCAACCGGGAGAGCTGGAGGACACCTGCGGAGATCCTGTACAGCTGGGGAAGATTAGCCTTTTCCACTAGACAAGACCCATTACCATGTTCCAATATACCATCACTTCCGCTAGGAGAGCCTGCAGATGAGATATCGATTGCAATGACCCCGGACAAGCCCTTCCCTGGAGCCTGGCAGGGTGGCAGAGCAGCCCCACGGCACAGCCCTCGGTGCAAAGAGGGGATGCAGCTTCCCAAGGGCATCCCCAGGGACCCCTCGCCCCAGGGTGGCAAGGGGCTGCCTTGGAGCAGGCTGGAGCCGAAGCGATGGGCGATGCTGCGGGGGGATGCGCAGAAGAGCTTCGAAGCCCAGCAGTGACCCAGGTCCCTTCCCGGGGTCCCTCCATGCTCTTCCCAGCCGCAGCTCTGCCCTGAGGATGGGGAGCCCCCAGCCCACGCTCTCTGCCCTTACAGCCAGCTGGGTGCTGCAGAAACAAGCCTGCCACCTTAAAAGCCCCCAAAGTTATTCCCAAAATGTCTCTGCTGGGGAGTTACCAGGTGGTTTGGGAACTGCTCGCACCATGCCGCTCGCCCACTGCTCTTCCCTCCTGCTGTGATGTGAGGCTGGCAGCCCCAGCCCCTGAAATACCTCCCTGAGACACACCAGGGGTGGAAGGATGCTGGGAAACTGTAATGGGGGCAATGAGAAACCACCAAGTCATGGGAACTGGAAGGGCTGGTGGTAATTAAAGTAGTAAAGTAATTAAATGTGGTGTTTGACTCGCAGCATCCTATCGCTGTAGCCGCCAATAGCTGCACCAAGGGGAGAGGGCAGGCACTTGCTAGGTAGCCGCTATCCTGCAGTCCCACGATTTTCAAGATTTTTTTTGCCTCCTGCAAGACTCACACTGGGTTTGACTTGGCTTTTTGAATACACTGAGCTCTGCTTTACCAGCACGATGCGCTTTCAGCCCAGTTGGAAGCAGCAGCTGGAAGCCAACACATGCTGCTCCTCCAAGGCTGACCACAGCCACATCCACCACCACCTCCAGGAGCAACCCTGCGCTGCCTGGGGAGCTGGAGCTGCCATGGTACGCAGCATCCTCTAACCTCAGCCAAAAACCTTGTTGTGCATCCCAGCAGGTGCGGCAAGGCATGGGCAACTACAGCACCCCTGGGTCCCGGCTCCGAACTGCTGCAGTGGGAGTGCTGGAGGAGATTTGAGGCCTTGGATTTAAATGGCTTTTTCCAGCTGATGATTTAAGCACCCCAGGGAGAGGTGGCCCAGCTGGTCCGATGAGCCCTCCTGGAGCACGTCCAGCATTTCTCAAGCATTGGGGCACAGGAAGCTTCTGCTGTGACACTTGTTTTTGTTCCCCCCTCAAAAAAAAGTCATCGACTTCTCATTGCACCAAGTTCTTTCAAACTCCACTTTGCCAGTGGAGACTTCTGTCATGGCCAAGCCATGTAGCTGCCAAGGACAGGCAGGGGTGGTGACACAGCTTACAGGGCTGCCTGTTGTCCCATGGGCCAGCTCAGCACCCTTCCCCAGCGTGCAGGAGAGCAGCAGCTCTGTTCCCATCTTGCTTTTTGAATGATCCCCCCAGGAGACGGCTCCTGCTGAGGTTTCAAGCCCTTTCTCCCATCTGGGAGGGGACTGCTGTGGGAGGAACGGGGCTGGCTGGATGCCGGGCACCCATGCTGGGGTGGGCTCAGCAGCACACCCCCGCTGACCACCACCACCACCACTGCGGGGGTCTGGGACGCTGCTCACGCAGGACCCCCATGTGAAGCTGCACTTTCAGCCCGGACTTGCTGCTGAGAGCAATGGGATGTAGGGAACGCGGCGGCCCCGCACAGCATCCCCCTCCCCACACCCCACGGGGGTCGGACAGGCTCTACGAGCCCAGAAAACCATTTCTCTCCCCTCGCCTGACAGCCCTCCGCTGCTTTCTCCTCCCAAGATGGTTGCTGCCAGTAATAGCAGGGAAAGTCACATCCAAGCTGGGAAAATAACATGTTATTTTCCCAGCTGTGATGTCAGAGCTTGTCATGCTTGCTGGTTCGGCAGCAGGGTGGGCAGGACATGCCTGGCTGTCCCCAAATGGCCACCGGGCCTGGCTGTCCCCTTGCGGGCTGCAAAAATGTTCCCCTTGGCGGTGGCAGCTCTGCTTTTGCTCCCCAAATGGGTGGGAAAACGGCACGTCCCTGCTGCCAGAATGGGGCTGCCCGGTGCCCCGTGGCTCCGCCGGGCACCGCAGGCTGCAGCACGGCGAATGCATCGCTCCCAGCCCCGGAGAGCATCTCGGCTGGCGGCCTGGGGACACCCACCACGGGCACATCCCAAAGAAGGTCCTTCCCCATCCTTGGCGGTGCGGAGCAGCAGCACAACCCAGGTGTTCGCATAGGTTAGAAAGTGTTTTCTTTCCTTCCTCCTGCTTCCACTGTAGTTTCAGAGCAGGTGTCCCTCGACGAGCCGTCCCTCGATGCAGCCTGAGCCCCGGGGACGGAGGGACTCGCAACTCGCCCGGGCACGATGGCAGAAGAACCTGCTGCCCAGCCTGGAGCAAGCACTCCTCTCCTCCTCACCTCCCGCAACACCATCAGAGGATATTTCCCCTGTTTTTTCCTTTTCAACAAGCCCCAAGTCTGCTCTTAAAACACACTAAAATGAAGACAAAAGAGAAAGGACCAAATCCTCTTAACCCAGCCCCACCACCCAGCTCGCCCCTCCGGACCAGCGCCGTGCGGAGTGATGTCCCCCGCTCCCCACCTTCACAGCAAGGTACCGACAAACCCCCCCACGTCCTTCAGAGGCACTAAATCCATTACAAATTTCACAAAGCCCGGCTTGAGGAAGCGCTAGGCCAGAAGAGCAAACAAACAAGGCAGGAATAAAGCCTGGCTCTCAATGAGCAGACCCAGCGCGTGGCTGGGTTTTTATTTCTTTCCCCACTTCTCCTCTGGCTGACCACCTTTTTTTAATGATTGCATTTCACTTGCCGCCCGTAACAAAGCCATCACCTCCGCCGTGACTCTGGGGAGACGAGTTACAATTACAAATTACCACCACAATTAGTGCTAGTTCTTAGAGAAATTAGAAAGGGGAGCAGGAGGCTCGCGTGCGATTGATTGCTATTCATCCTGCTTTACGGTGACCTTGCTCTGGAGACGATGATATTCCTTCAGCCTGGAAACCGGATTAAAAAAAAAAAATTAATTGTAAATTAACAGTAATAACACACATTTCCTTTCAATTAATTTAAGCAGAATGAGGGGGCGTGAAGAGCAGGCATTTGTTAAGGCCTGTACAGTTTAATTATTTTTTTTTTTTCCACGAGATAATGTAATTAATTTATCTTAAGAGGGGTGGGGGGACATGGCGGATCAGGGAGAACAAAGCAGTTAACAGGCAATGGAAAAATTAAGAGCCCATTATGTAAATGTAGTGTGTTTTACAGCCCTGGGGTTGGGGGGGGAGTATGGTGGGGTCTGAGAAATAAGTAAAATAACGAGACCGGCTGTGCTGGGGAAGGCTGTAATTAGGCAGGGCTGGTTCTGGGGGGGCTGGCTGCACCCTGGCAGTGGGTGGGGGCTCGAGGGGAGGCCTTGGTGCACCCCCAGAGCCCGAACTGGGAAGGGGAAGAGCCCTGGGAGTGCTGGGGGCTTTCCCCCCTCCTCGACCCCACAGACCTCAGCGAATTGATGTTGATGAAGCCGGTGGCGTCGGCGGGCTCGTAGTCCCCTTGCACATTCATGCTGCAGAGAGAAAGGCACCGTCACTGGGATGGGAGGTCCCGGGGGGGACGGGGAGGGGGGCTTGGGGCTGCCTTTTGGGATGGGAGAGGACACAGGTGACCCCGGAGCCGGCTGCTCCCCCGGGGCCGGTGCCCGCTGTTGCCCCCTCATCAGTTGCCGGTGGGTGCGGGGGGCTCAGGGCAGGGTCCCCCCCCAGCCCCCGGGGAAGAGGCAGGTGGCCTCAGGAGCGGCAGAGCCACAGGGCCACCCCGACGGCCATCCCCAGGGCCTGCTGGAGACACAGCCCCAAATTTTCCACCGTGGTCCCTCGCGTGCATCATCACCCTTCCTCCCCGTGCTCTTGCGTCAAGCAGGGATGCTCGCCCCGTCCCGGAGGTGTCCCCCAGGGATGGCTGTCCCATGCCAGGCAGGAAAATTGCCCCGGGCAGGGGACATTGCCCCAGACAGGGCAGCGGTGTTGGAGGACACCCCCGGCGCCGATGGGGTTTACGGCCATGGCGGCCGGTGCCTCGGCGCAACACCGAGAGCATCCCCCTCCTCAAAGGCGGCAGCCACCCACCGAATCCCAACTCCAATGGTTTCCTACATCCCCAAAACACACGGCTCATTTCCCAGAAACCGCAAACCTTAAAGGAGGAACAGGGGGGGGAAATAAAGAAGGGAAAAAAAAAAAAAGAAAGAGTTTACAATGATTTTACCTCCCCTGACGGGCTACAGAAAAACCTCTGTGCTTTTATTTTTGCTCATTCGAGTGGTTCTGACCTGCTCTATAATTACGTTACTTTCTACCTACTGTGCAGAGGCATTTCCACACAGCTCTGCCTCTCACAGCTTTCTCTCGGGTTCCTGTGACGCCGTCACTCAAAGGCTTTCAAACCAGCGATGTAGAAATCAAAAAGAAAAGGAAAATGGTTGGAGACGCAGGGAGAATAAGTGCCCCTGCTTTTCTCTCCCTCTCTCTTTTTCCTCCGTCCCACCCCCCTCCATCCTCCTTTTTTTTCTTCCCTCTTTTTTTTTTTTTTTAATACTTTATTCATTTAATCTCTCCAAGTGAGAGCGCGAAGCATAATGAAGGGTTGGGACGGATTATTAGGAGATGTTGATTTTGAGGGGGAGGGAAAGGGGGAAAAAAAGCCAGAGAAGAGAAAGAGAGAAGATAATTTGACATTTACTCCGACTGATCTAAACTCATTCGGGTGTATTTATGGCTTATAAAGTGTTTAGAGAGATTGAAAGGGGTTGAGGGAGGGCTGAGGGGGAAGCGAGCAAGCGAGAGGGAAAACAACGTAAAGAAAAGGGAAAAGCCGGAGGGAAAAAAATAATATTGACTTGAAAACACAGCTCATGCTTTGACCAGGCGCTTGGCTGGGAGGACGGCATCACTGGTGTCACTGGGGATGGGATGGAGTAGGATGGGATGGAGCAGAATGTGATGGGATGGGATGGGAGAGTGGGATGCGACGGGTTGGGATGGGATGGGATGCGACGGGATGGGATGGGATGCGAAAAGATGGGATGAGATGATGGCTAGCACCCCCCCTGCCCACCCTGGCCCCCCAAACCCCACTCACCTGACCAGCTCCTCGTTGTACAGCGACCGCGGGGACTCCCTGCCCAGGATGTAGACCTGGCCCTTGAAGACGGAGAGGCGCACGGTGCCCACCACCGCCTCCTGCGAGCGCCCGATGCACTGCCGCAGGAATTCGCACTCGGGGCTGTGCCAGAAGCCTACGGGCAGAAAGCAGGGTCAGCGGGGGCACGGGGGAGGTCGGGGTGCCCCAGGGTGCCCATGCAGGGTGGGTCCCCCAGGCTAAGTCCTGTGAAGCAGACCCTGGGTGATTTTCAAGGGAAGGGATGCGGTCATGGGACGGGGAGAGGGAAACGAGGTGCTGGGACACCCAGGTTCAGCCCTGAGGGATGGAGACCTCACGTATGTCCCTTCCCCTTGGTGGCCCTCGGGTTCCCACCCGGGAGAGGAGGCTGGGACCGGCTGGTGGAGAAGAGGCAGTGGGGCCATTCTTCTTCCAGCTCCGCCGGCTGGAGGGGATCGTGGAAATTAAAAGCTTCGTTAAGTAAGTATGAAACTGCCACTCAAAACCCACCATCTTGGGAGGGTCAGGTGGAGACAGACAGAGGGACACAGAATTGGTGAGGGAGGGGGAACCAGCTCACAGCCCCCTGGAAGGAGGATGAGCTGTTCTCCCCCGGGATGGGCAGGGCAGGATCGGCCCTGAAGGACCAACCTTGGGGGGACACAGCCCCCACAGTAACGCTTTGCCCCTGGACAGCCCTGGGAAAGGAACCCCCCCAGCAATGGAGGTCCTGGTGGGATGCGGAGCAGAGCGCTCCCCCCAGGTAACACAGGCAGGGCTGACCCCAGGGCTGTATCGGGCTGCACATCGGGGCACAGATGTCTCAGCAGCCCCGGGTGGGCTCACCTCCCCGGCCCTTCCTAGGGCAGCGGGGGTCCGCTTTCCCCCACCGCCACTCTCCCCACACCGCCGCTCACCGTTTGACTTGTTCCCCCCACCTCCCTGGAGCAAGGGGCTGGCAGGACGTGGGGAACCGGTGCTGGCACCCACGGAAAGCTCCATCTAACCACAACCACGGCGAGTGCCTCTCCCTCCTGCCCCAGCTCTGGCCAGCACGGCAGCCCCCCAGCACCCCAAGCCCCCGGCAGCCGGGCTGAAGCCCATGCTGGGTGTTGGAGTGATGTGGGGTCACACCACGGCCCCCCAAAACGCATCCTGCGGGAGCAGCCGTCAGCATTGCTGTCCACCGAGGCCACTGCGGGAGCACAGAGGGGCTGGGGGCCCTGCCTGCCCCCCCTGTGCCCCCTCCTGTCCCTAAGCAGGGTAATTAGCCGGAGAGCCCTCGGAGACCTGGAATAAAGCCTAGGAGATGGAGAAGGAGATAGAGGCAGAGAGAGAAAGAGCCCATTCAGCACCCTCCGGTCATCCCCAGGTTTTATCTCTCCCATCACCCTCCCGCTCGGCTCACACACCGGTGCCCTCTCACCTTTCCCTCCCCAGCTGGGCTCTGGGGCCGAAGCCATTAAAGAAACAAACAATTTCTTTTGTGGTTTGGCTTTGCCGTCCCAAGCGGGGCCGTATCCTGCAGCCTTGTCCCCGGGATCTACGTAGCCCTGCTCCGAGGCGCTGTGTCAAAGCCCTGCAACCCCTCACCACCAAAACCACCTCCCTGACCCAGACCCCCCCTCAGCCGCCCCACCACGGCATGGCTGGCGGGTTCGGGGACCCGTTCCCCGCCATCGGCACTGCCCTGCAGGCAGGGACCCTGGCTCCAGGCAAATACACCCCTCTTTTTGGTAGCCACCCTCCAGGTACAACTCTTCAAACAGGATTGACATAGGGCTGTTGCATCCCCATAAAAATAAACCCAAGACACACTAAAATAATAACCAGCTACTTAAACCCTGACTCTGACAGGTCCAGGTGCAAAGAAGTGTTCCCCCCCGCCTTGCCCCCCCACCGCAGACCCATTCCCCACTGGAAGTGAGCCCCCTTAATGACCTTCCTGCCTTGTCACCGTCATGCTGCCCTAATCACGACGCGGGCAGGGGGACAATGGCATTTCTGCACCTGGCCGTACCTGCCGGGACGGGAAATGGCTTCAAAGCCACCCCTCCACAATGGGATCAATGGGGACGGGGAGAAGATAAACACTAATTCTCCTAAAATCAGGCACTAGTTGTAATAATGAGGTGGTAAAGAAAGGTAAGCTTGAAAGCCTGGCCTCCGGCACGGGGACCCACGGGTGCTGTTTGCACACCCCCGCCCCCCCCGGGGTTGTTCCTTGGATTTGGGCTCGGCTGCCAGGGAAGTCTAGGATCATGCTGAAAATCCCCGAGGATTCAGCATCTAGAGCCAGGGAAACAGCAGCCTTCGCCTGGCAGAGGGGGAGAGGGAGAAGCGTTTCCCCAAGTGGCTCTTTAATCTGGTGGCTTCACAAAATGTGAGTGGTTAGAAATAAACAAACAGGTTTATGCTTAAACTAAAAAGAAAAAAAAGTCAAAATAAAGGCAGTCCAGGACAAAGTCTAATAAAAATAGCCAGAGACAGGAGCAGCATCAAAGAGTGAATTAAGGCAGGGGCTGTGATTCAAGGGGAAGGTAACCGAGACTTCTGCAGCCCCAGAAGCCCTCGCCCTGCCAGGGCCCTAAAATACAGTTTAAGCAGCAAAGGGGCTCGGGCATTAAATGACAGTTGCTGAGGAAGACGCAGGAGGGATCGTCCTTAGAGGGGAAGGTGCTGAGGATGAGCACAGGCATCAGAAACTGCAAGGGAGAAGACAGCCTGACCCAGTCCTACTGGATCTGCTGCTGCCCAAAGCCCAAGCTCCCGGAGTCAGGTTATTTCCAGGGGATCTTCCCGTGGAAGATCTCACGGGAATCATCCCAGCCCTTGTGGTTAGAGATAAATGCCTGAAAAGTGATGGGAGGAGGAACCGGGAGGCTGAGAAATCAGGACATGTGAAAGAGAAAAGTATTTGGCCAAGGGGCAGGAGACCTCCCTAGCGTGGGGTCTCCAGGAACATCAGCTCTGAACTGGGCAGGGGACAGAGGAAGAGCCGGGGCACGGGGACACACCGCTGTGCTTGGAGCCATGCAGCAGACACCCAGGTGTGGGCACCGGGGTTTTGAGCCCACCTATGGCATTTTGGGCTAACCCTGCTTCCTTCAACATGGCACCAGCGACCGAGTCGGGCTCCATCCAAGGAGCGGACCCCGGAGCAGTGCTGATGTCCCTTCGCGGGGGTGCCATTCCCGGCCCCCCCCACAGGGGCAGAAGCCTCATGGCCCGTGGTGGGCTGTTCCCTGCAGCGCTCGCCCCAGCAGCGTGGGGTGACTGAGCTGAGACCCCTCAAACTGGGCTCACACGGGCAGCTGAGCAGACCCGAGCTGGAGCCACTGGGTGCCTCACAGGAGGAAGGACAAAGGGCTTCATTTCTGTCCCTAACTGCGGGTGCGAGCCACCATCCCCTTGTCCCGTATGGCTCCCAGCCCATTCCGGCCAGTGCTGTCCTCGCCCAGGCCCGGCTGTGCTGGAAGCAGCTGGAAGCCCCTCCTGCAGCCCCCGGCAAAGCCACAACTCGCAGTGCCCCTGTGTGGGCTGCGCACCGCATAGCATGGCCAGGACCCTCCTGTCCCCTCCTGCAGCCCCCCACGGACCCCAGCGGCCAGGGCCACACTGCCCTGAGACCCCCCCCCCTGCCATGCCACGCACCCCTGTGCTTCCCCCCTGCCAGGGTACTGGGAGACGTCTCCAGCTTCAAACCCCACGGCAGGGACGTGCCGGGAGCTTGGGTGCTCGTGTGCCCCATATCCCGGTGTGCTCCCATCCCGGTGGGACGAGGGCAGGCAGGGACATGGAGGGAGTCGGAGGGGAGAGCTGGGGAAAGGCTCTGGGGGGACGATGACAAAGGGGCAGTGAATTACAGCCTGTGAGACATCCAGATGCGTTGGATGGGATGGAGCAGTGGCACTGGGCTGGGAGAGATGCCGGGAGTATTCCCTACTGGCAAACCCTCGTGGAAGGCGGCATCGCCTCCTGAAGTCAGGCGTAGAGCTGCTTCGGCAGAAAAGCAGGCAGAGTGTGGGGCTGACCTCAGCCCTCGGCACGAGCAAACCCGTCTTTTCCCCCGTGAGTAGCCTCAAAATCCACACCTGAATTTTACAGCCCTGAGCGCGTGTGCCAGCGGGACCTGCAGCCTCCGGTAGCAGCAAGGGAGGAAGAGGAGGAAGGCTGGGAGGATGCTGCGGCGGCAGGGCCGGGCTGAAGGACCGTACGTACCGTTGTACACCAGCTCGGAGAATTTCAAGGCAAGCCCCTGCTTGATTTTCCGTACTTCCCGGTCCATGGTGAAGGCCTCGATATCTAAATGTGCATGGTATAGGATCGTTCCCGCTGGGGTCTCATAGATACCTAGCCATTTTTCCAGGCAGGGGGAAAAGCAGGAAAAGAGAGAGAAACGAATGAGACCAAAACTGTCAGCAAATGACAAAAAATAATGACTTGGCTGACAGAAGGAGCTGTGGTCGAGTGCATTCAGTCTCAGCTCGCTGTAAAATGCATCTGTCATTATATTCATGCTGGGGCTGAGACAGTCCACTCCGCACCTTGCGGAGAAAATTTCTAGATTCCCCTCTTTGAAGAGGCACTCTGACGAGGCTAAATGACAGGGTTTGGGAACCGATCCCCCCACCGATCCGTGCCCAACGGTCTGCGGCTGAAAACCTGTAATTAAAGGAACGACGCGGGGCACAGGCACGGGGAGCGGAGGGCCTGAAATACCCTCCTCTCCCCTCGGCTGGCGAGAAAGAGCCCCGCGCAGCCGCTGTGATGCAATGAGGCTACCTGGGGGCTGGGAGGGCAACCTCATTTGGGGCTAGCAGGGCCCCCCCAAGTCCCTTCCCGCCTGCCCCCCCCCCTCATCGCATGAGGCCTGAAGATGGAAAGATGCTTAATTTTTTCAGTGATGGGGGCTAACGCCGCGGGCGAGCTGCTCCCTTTGTTCCAGCCGCTCTGGGCTTATTTGCCGCATAACGTGTTTACTTGGTGTTTAAATACGAAGGCGGCCATGCGCTGTTCCGCTCCAGGTCGGATGCGGGTGGAAAGCCGGAGGGGGAAACGCTGAGCTAGTCCGGCAGCAAGCACATGGCGGGCACGGCTGTAACCTGCCCGTGGCCAGGGCTGCTCCGCCAGCACGTCCCTGTCCCCTGCCCGCCCACGGGGACGGTGCCCTCCCAGTGCCAGGCATCTGTGCGATGGCACGGCCGTGGGAACGGCAAAGGGCACCTGCACGTTGGGTTTTGCTGGCACACAGAGAAACCCCATAGGAAACCATCCCTGCGAAGGGGACGTGTCGCCAACCAGCCCCAGCCCTGAGACGGGGTGAGGGGAGCCCACGGGGCTGTCAGGGCGGCTCAGACCCACACCGGGCTCTGCCCGCTCAGTGCCCTGGAGAGTGGCACAGGCTCAAGCACGGTCCCGTCCCGGGGTGGCCACAGGTCCCACAGACACGGCAGGAGCCCTATCTACCACGGCAGCCCCAGCCACTTCCATCAAACCTCAACCCTACTGGGGTCCCTGATCTCAGCATCCTACAGGCACGGGACGGGTCTCCGTCCCAAAGGAGAGCCACCCCCTCCTCTCAGGCCACCCCAAGGACGTTGCAGCCCGGTGCCCAGGGGCAGGTCACTGGGTGCTCACTGAGCACCCATCCCCACGGGGCTGTGGGAGGAGACAGCCAAGTTAGCAGCAAAAACCAGCCATCCCCATGGGCACGGCGGTGGCACAGGAGCACAGAGGGCTGCTGCGTGCCCCCTCCAGCCCCTGACCGCGAAGCTGAGCCTGCTACTAAAACAATTAATATTCCCTCTGCTTCCCCTTAGGAGGTGTTAAAGCCAATCTGGGCTGACGGAAGGTTTGGATTTCTGTCTTGACCCCCACCTCCCGCCCATCTGCCTGTACCCCTGCCCGTCCCATTCGACCTGATGCTAGAGGACCAGGGAGCAGAGCGTGACAGCCGGGGCGGAGGGGAGGGGGGCTGACAGCCGTGCTCCCAGCCTCGCAGCTGAGGAGACAAGAGACACCTTCAAAGTGACACTCGCAGCGTCTCCAAGTGTCTATTTTCATCTCCCCGTGTTTACAGGAAAAAGACAGAGGTGTCAGCACCGCAGCCTGGCGAAGCTTCAATCACCCCGTAATTACTGCTGGGGAAGCGGGGGGACTGGAGCGGGGCGGGGGGCATGGAGGGGGGCAGCCAAGGAGACAGCTGCCGCTGCTTAAAATTTTCTAATTTGTAACCTCGGCTGTCAGTTCACCTCCATCCGAGCAATTTTGCTGGGCTGAGTGCGGGCTGTCACTCCCGACGGCATCCATGGGACAGGATGGGATGTGGTGGCTTCCCGAGGGGAAGGGGAGGGAGATGCTGCCCATGGGAAGACGCTGCCCAAATTTCTACCGCTTCTCCAGGGCTGAGACCGAGTGTGGCCTGGTGCGGGTTCATCGCAGGGAAGGGGTTTTCCACTTTCCTCCTCCATCTGCTCAGCGCATCGAGGGGAGGAAAGGGGAAAAGGAAAGAGAGAGCCGAGGGAAGGAAAAGCCCCAGCCCAAGGCAGCTCTCGGCTCTTTCGGCAGCGGCTGTCCTCTCCTTCCCTCTTCCTCCCCACTGATTTCATTTACTTCACTTAATTAGCCCCCCTTCGGAGTTAAAAAGGTAATTTGATAATGAGGACGTGAAAAGGCAGGAGAGGCAGGGCTGTGCTCCCGCTTGCAGCCAAGAGCCCCCGGCCGAGCCGTGGCCCCCCTGGCCGGCTGCAGCGCCGCTCCCCGGCACCCCATAATTAGCCACCCTCCTCCCACTAAAACAAATATGGCAAAATTGAGTTAATAGGGCTTAAAACGCTGGCGTGGGCGCGCTCGGCTCGCCCCTTGCCCATTAGGTCTTAACGAAGTTCAATTAGGAGCTTTGTAAAAATCAATGCAAATGAGTTTTTCTCTTCTCTGACTCCCCAGGTCTGGGAGGTGAGGGAGAGGAGGCACCTGGCAGGAGCCTTCGCTTCCACCTCCACAGCCGTGGAGGGCGCTTGCCGTGCTGCTGACTGCCTGTGCCTCAGTTTCCCCCACAGAGAAGGGGTCCCTGTGCTGCCCCGAGGAACTTGCAGAGCCATCGCGGCCACTGCGCACCGCTGGGATTTAAGGGATCATCCCCTCCTGCCTGCGAGCCCGGGTTCCGTCTCCTGCCCTGTTGACCCTATCCCCATTTGGGGTCCAAAATGCTCCTGCAGAGTAGCAGTGGGGCCACCCCGAGCTGCCCTGCACCCCAAAACCCCCCGGAGGGGGTGGCAGGTACCCGCAGCACCCTCCTGCTCCCGCCTCCTCTCATCCCGGCTCTCTATCTGTTCTGCAGAGCATCTCTAGGAGCAGATTTCTTAAAGGTTTTTACTAATCCCAAGGAGCAAACCCTCAAAGCAAGGGGGAAAACCCACCGCCAAGGTCTCGTCCCCGAGGCACGTGCACCCCTTCTGTCCCCAGAAAGCCCTGTCCTCCCGCATCTGCCGGCACACAAACACGGCAGCGATCGCTTGGCAATGTCACGCAGGAGACAGACATGACAGTTAAATGGGGTTTAGAGAAATTATTAAATGCTGGAAGGGTCACTAGAGCATGTCAGTGGCTCTTAAAAAAATAAAATAGATTTTGACAAATTACTCAGCATCCTGCATGCAAATGCACAGGCTGGTATGTGTGGTTTGGGGTTGGCGTTTTTGTCTTCCTTCTTTTGGTTTTAATTTGATTATTCAAACTCGGATCAAATGATTTGGGGTTTTGTTTCTCGCCTTTCGTGGCTGATGCTCTCGCAAAGGGACCGGCGCCCTGTGGTGGGGAGGGAGACCGCAGGCTGAGTCTTATAAAAATATTTGCTGACACCTTGCGCAGAGGGCAAGTTTAAAGAAAGGGAACATCTAATTAGGTATTAACGAGATTTAAAACAAAAGAGTAGGAGATGGGCAATGATGATGAGCCATCTTGTTACTTAGTTCTTCGCGGGGCAGCTTGCTGCCTCCAGAGATTTCCAATGAAGCTGATCCTAATGGATGATCAATACTAAGTCACAGCCTCAAAAATGCATAGATAAATCAAAGAATTGGCTTTGAAAAAACTTCAGCAACTTGCATCGGCCTCCTGTGCTTTGTATGCATGTTATAGAGCCTTGCCCCTTCCAGGACCTCCAACGAGCATCCTCCCATGCGTGCCCACAGCTTGGTGTTTTTCCCACTGGAGACAGGTCTCACCCGAGACCTGGGGTCTCCGGTGGCCCTGGGACCCCAGGGCTGGTGCAAACAGTGACACTGGCAGTGAGCGGGCAGCTGCCTTCTTTAGAGAGCAATGAGAAGTCCCCGTCACGGGGAAATCTCAATCAAAAGCTGGTGGGGAGGCAGCGGTTGAGGGCTGCTGGGGTGACCTGAGCCAGAGCACCCCGGCGATGCTGAGCACCTGCCACGTCCCACCAGGGTTTTTTTTTCCCTTTTTTTTGCTGTTTTTAGGGCAGGGACGGCACTGCTGGCGGGTGACTGCTCACCTCTAGACTTCATCCCGACGAAGCGGTTCTCCACAATGTCAATGCGCCCGACGCCGTGCTTGCCCCTGCCGAGGAGAAGGGAGGTTGTAGCAGCCCCCCAGGGGGATGCAGGCGGCTGCGAGAGGTGGGCCGGGGAGAGGGGACAGGCGATGGGGGACAAACCCCAAATGACAGCGTGGACCCCCCCTCAGCAGCACTAGTGACCATCAGTAGTGACCCCCAGATAGGACAGGTGATAAGGAGATGGATTTTCTCTCCCTTTCCTCTTCTCTTTGCTGTGCCACCAGTCTCTCCATCCTCGCTCGCTGCTGGGGCTGGCAGCGCCGCAGGCAGCCGTCACACTTGGGCCACCGGAAAATAAACCAGGCAAGGGGGGAAAACCATGCTGCAGCTGTATTCCCGATAGTCTAAGTTATTTTAAAACCACTTAATTAACATTTAAAAAGTGAACTACATGGAAAAGTTCACTCCAATTCAGCACCGGGGCGATAAAGGCAGAGGCACAAAGGAGGATAGCTGGGGACTGGGAGGCACTTGGCGCGGGGCTGGAGGAGCGGGTGCCCTCATGGGTGCTGCTGTATTTTTGGGCAAGCCCCTGAGGATAGCTCTGCCCCGGTGGCAGCAGAAACTGGGCACGGGGTGGCACAGGGCAGAAAACCCCAAAGGAGCTGCTGCTGCGGAGGCAGGGGAAGGACAGGGCGATGGACCTGGCCAGCATGTCTCCGTGCACCAAAAAAGTTGACTCTCCACCCAAAAGGGACACTGAGCCCCCTCGGGCAGGCAGGGTGAGGCGATGCCCCTCGGGACACAGGAGCCGGGGGTCTGGAGCTGAGCTGGGACCAGGGGCAAAGAGTGCCTGCAGGCAGGGGCTGCCCGGGGGGGCTCAGCCCCCCGCTGCGGGCAGGGCAGTGGCTGGGGCACACGATAAACGCAAAGAGTTAAAATAAGACTTTTTAGCCCTCCTTGTGTGCAGGGAGCAAAACCCTAAATACCCCCGTGCTCCTGGCCTCGGTGCCCAGCTCTGCTTGCTGGCACGAATGGTGCAACTGGGACCCAACTGGGAACCCAGCTGGGACCGTCCCATCCTCGCGCCGCTGACCACCATCCCCGGGCTCACCGGGACGTGCCTGCCGCCAGCATCCTGCTTCCACCCTGCCCTGGGGACCCCCGGGGACGCTGCCAGCGGGCAGGCGGCTACAGGGGCCAGCGTGGCACTCACGCCATGTCGTTGAGGTAGACGAAGAGCTCCAGGGCCGAGCGACGAGTGGCTCCGTTCGCAGCGTTGGTGACCTTCACGGGGACACCTGCGGAGGCGGGGAGGGAGAACGGGCAGGATCAGCCGGTGTCAGGATCCCCCCCCCGGAACATCACCCCGTGGGCGTTAAATAGATGTGACAGATATGAACTCTAAATAACTTCTTAAAAAGGCATATCCAAGCTGGTGCGAGGGGGGGAGGTGAGGGGAGGGGGACCCACCTCGGGAGAGAAGCGAAATAAATAAATAAAAAAGGCCATAAAAACGTGTGTCCCCCCCCTTTTCCCCTCTCCTCTCCCTCTCTCTTTTTTAGGGCCTGTGAAATTGCAACCAGGCCCTTAACTAATTGAATTTCACGCTCGGCAATTGTCTTACGGCACAGCACCTTCTGTCCCACCAGCCCCTGCCGGGGCGGGGGGGACTGACAAATGCGTTTCCCCCCCCTTCCCCTGCCAGCATGGGGGGCGTCTGGGGGGGACCCCCACACTGGGGCACGGCTGCTCGCACACGCACACACACGCACCCCGCGGCGGGGCGCTCCCCGCCATGAATTAATTATTGCACCTTTTTTTTTTTTTTTTTTTCCCCCTCTCTTTTTCTCTTAATTTTTTTTTTAAGGGCGCTGGGCAGGAGCAAGGTGGGGGGGGGTGATGCTGAATAGAAAGAGGCATTTTTCTTTAGCGGTGTGAAATGAGCAATAAATGTATTAGGAAGCTGACAAGGGGGCTGCGGGGCCCACAAAGAAAAGCGGTGCGGAGTTGGAGGCTAATCCCCCCTCCATCTGCCCTCCTCATTACCATTTAACGCACTATCAGTTGCCAATCAGCCTCAATACCTCCCTTTCTAGTCTTTATTACGGAGGCGAGAGCCCTGTCTAGTGATGGGGGCTGTCAGCTCCCCCCCCCACCCCCCCCCAAACCCCCTATTTTCCAGGGGTTTATAAACTCAGTTGTAAATTGCT
>JANXJC010000054.1:14712926-14728277 GCA_027564655.1 Leptodon cayanensis | reverse complement strand
CCGATCTTTCTATTCGCATCCTCCACCGGGGTATTGGCCGGGGTCCGCTCGGCGGAGAGCCGACGTTGTCGGGGCTGTTGTTGGCGAAAGCTGCTTAGCCTTTAAAATAGTTAATAATTAGATTAAAACTTCAAATAAATTAACTAGGGGCTGAATGGGCTGCTGGGAGGGGGGGGCTGCTCCTTGCAGGGGGATCATTATAATGGAGCAGGGATGCTGGCGGCGGGGGGGGGCGGTGGGGAGGGGGTACCCCTCTGAGCGGGGTCCCCCCCCAGCCCAGGCTGGGCTCGGTCCTGCTGCCAGGATGGAGGGTGGCACCGGGATGCCCACGGCTGGTGGAGGTGGGAGATGCTGCCCCATGTCCCCCCACCCTGGGTGACAGCTCCAGGGCTGGGCCCTTGCCGTGCGTCCCCAGGGATGGAACGGGGTCTCCCCGTCTTCTTCGTGCAACACTGATAGCACCGCTGGCCAAATCCTGCTCGAGCATCTTCCCGCTGGCCAGGGCCACCTGCGTGCCACCCTGCGGGAGAGGGACCCTGTGCCCACTGCACCTCACTGGCTGGGGCTCGGACCCCCCTCTCTGCTCTCAGGGGGGTCCCAGCAAGCCCCCTGAGACATACCCAGACCCTCTGCACACCTCAAAGAGCCCCAACGTGCTGCAAGCACCATCCCGAGCCCCAGTGCCACGAGTCGGGGCTCACCCCACCTGGCCCTAACCCAGGGATGCTCCCGGCGGCCCCCACTCCTGGCTGGGGAGTGGGCTTTGGCTTTGGGGGGGCCAGAGGCGAGGAGGTGCTTACCCCGCTCAAACTCGATCTCCAACACGTCCGGGGTGTCAGGAGAAGTGGCCGGATCGCGGGTCTTCGTGTAGAGCCCAGGAGGGGCCTGATTCTGCCGGGGGAGGTGGAAGAAGAGAAGAGGGAGAGTCAGTGGCATTGGCATGGCCAACACTGCCGGCAGCCCCCACCCTGGCGCGCGTCCCCCATCCCCGAAGCGCATCCCCCATCCCCAAGCGTGGGGCCAGCGTGGCACAGCACCGGTGCTTACCGGGGCCCCGGGAACAAAGGGGGTTGGAGGAATCAGGCAATTTTTCCCCTCAACTTGATCTCATCTTTTCCTCCGACGCCCCCACAGCTGGAGGCGGGATGGCTGCGGAGAAGCAAGTCAGGCAGGGAAAAGCGGGACGATGGCAGCAAGCGGCAGGGCGAGCGCCCGCACGTCCCTGCGCCGCGGCCGGGCTTATTCGGCACTGACCGAAAAAACTAATGAGGAGGCCTGACCCCAGCAGGTGCTCCAGGCGCACCGGCTCTTTCATGGTGTCCCTGGGGTTAATACACATGGGGGAAAATAGAGGAACAAAGCAAAAACCCATTTCAGAGCACATCAACCTTTATGTATATTTTTTTTCCTAGATTTATAGGAAAGAGGCGTCTTATCTCCATCAGAGCCGGGCCACCAGAGGCTCAGGCGCTGACGATGAATTGCCGCAATTGAAGCGCGTGCCGGAAGAGTGTGGTGGGGGGGACTATAATAAAAAAAAGCTTTCCATTCTGGAGAACGAATGCTTTGCAATTTCGTGTGCCCCCTTGGCACTCACGCACGACAGGACTGCACGTGCTGACCCCAAAACACTTTCCGAGCGGTGTTTCCAAAGTCCTGTCTCTAAAGAGATCCCCCACCCAGCTGCGGCTCCGGGAGACAGCGGGGGAAGGGAAACTGAGGCACGGAGCACCCAGAGCATCTGCAATGGGGTGGAAAGGCAGACAGAGCAGAGGAAACGAACTGCAGAGCCGGGCTGGGCCAAAGCCGTCCTTGGCCGACATCGGAGGGAACATTGCAAAGGATCCTCCAGCTGAGGAGTCCCAGCGACCTAAACCCCCCTGTGCAAGCAGCTCAGGTGGAGTTTCTCCAAACTGAGCAGTTCCTGCAAATGTTTTAAGGGATGGTAAACTGGTATTTCCCCATAAAACCCGGCTGGTGAGAGCTGGAGCTATGAGCATCCCTGAGCAGCAGGGTCCTGCCCGCACCCACCCACCCACAGCCTGGCCCACGCTCCCCCCGTTTCTCCTCTCCTTTTTAAAGCACAACTCTTCTCCTGCTCACTTTTCCTCCCTTCTCCTACTTTCCAGCAAGGAAAAAAAGGACAAAGTAGAAAGCAAGCTAGGAAAAAAAAAAAAAAAAAGCAAAAGTGATTGCTTTAAAAAAAATTTTAAGCTTTTTTAAGGGAAAATTAATTTCTCTTCAGAAGAAGTTTTCATCTAAAATTTGTAAAGATGGGCAATAAGCCTTTTAGTGAAAACTTCCTTTTCTTTTTTTTTTTTTTTTTTGGTCCACTAAAGACCAAAGCCCAATCACTGCCAGCACCCATGGGCAGCCCGCCCGGCTGCGAGCACCCCTGCCACCCCCTCCACACCGGGGGACCCCCCTCCCCTCGCCTCACCCCAAATCCTGGGGCACACATCCCAGCAGCAAGCGCAACCGAATCCCGGGAATACAGACATAACTACCCCCGCACACGCTCCAGCAAAACCACCCCCAGGTTCCCATTTTATCTCATTTTTGCCCCTTTCCCTTGTTTTAAACAAGAGGCGCTCGCAGGCGCGCCTCCCCCGTGCCCCCCGCGCGCGCACACGCACAAATTACACGGGCTGCGGATTTCAATTTTACATCGTCTGGCCTTTTCTAGCCCTGATCACACTTATTAACTAGACGAACCCGTGAGAGATGATGAAAAACTTTGAGTTCAAAAGGAAAGATGGGGGGCGGGAGTGGAAAGAATACCGGAAAGTATTAAAAACTCTTTACTAAACATTGGAAGTCAAAGTCAGGTAGTTTCCAATTTTCCGAGCCAACTATGAAAACCCCTATTAAATAAAATAACTAAATAGAAATAAAAGTGACATTTGGCTTGCATTCCATCATTACGGTGCAAGTCTGTCCTCTTTTTATTCTCTCTCCTAAAAGCACAGTTCAAATGACAAATAGTTTGTTGCAGTGTATCAATGCCTTCTATTTATCCCTCCCCGCAGGGGGGCTAGTCCTGCAATGTCATCTTTAAAGGGGAGAGAGGAAAAAAAAGGGAAAAGAAAAAAAAATGGGGGGAAAAAAAAGGGAAGAGTGTGTGGAAAGGGAGAGAGGGAGGGGGGAAGAAAGAAGCAAGAAAAACGGGGCAAGAAGAGAAGAAATTGGAAGCAAATGGTCCATGAAGTAAACCATGATGCAGAGCTATCGATGCCGCAAATGGTTTATTCATCCGGCTGATATTGTTGTGCCCGGGACTGAATGAACTCTTTCAGAGTGCCATATGAAGTTAAAGCAAGTAAATTTCTATCTTTCTCCGCATTAGCTGCCTCATTGCCCTTCAATCGGGCCTCACAGAGGCAGAAAATAGCTCAACCATCTGCTTTCAAATCCCTGCGTTTGGCAGGTCCCGGGGGTTTGGGGAGGGGAGCCCGCCGTGCCTGGCACCCCGGATCCTGCCGCGGCCGCCCCGGTGCCCGGCACCGCTTCCCGGGCCGGGGAAGGGGACGGTGGTGACACCGCGCTCCGGGAAGCCACCTCCCAGTACTGGCGGAGGAAGAGGTGCCCGAGCGGAGGATGCTCGGGGATGGGGTCAGGGCACTGGTCGGCCCCATTTTCTGAGCTGGCTTTGGGAAGGAAGCGGGTTTGGCGGAGTCTCGGGACCAAGGGTCTTCCCCAAGAGGAGAGGGGCTGGGTGCGGAGGGGTGGGTCGGGATGGGCGCACTGGTAAGGGCGCAGGGTCAGTCCCTTGCTAGCTCCAGCTAGAGGCGTGAAAACCCAGCCCTGGGCCGACCGCTCTCCTGGAGGAGGAGACCCCCTCTGAGGGCCCGGCTTTGCAAAGCCTGACCTGCAGACACCCCTCCGGAGGGCACCGAAGGGGGAGCGGGACCCCCTCTCCACCTTCCTCTTCCTCACGCCCCCGCCGCAGGCACGCGCCAGCCCAGCCGCGGTGAGCCGGCTGCGGGCGCTGAGCTCCAGCCAGCTTCTCTCCCTCTCCGCCTGCCTCCCCCTCCTCTCCCCGGATTGTCTAATTAGCGCTGATGGATAGTTTAAGTAGCCGCCGAGCGTGGTGACCCGCTGGAGCATGAACAGCGCGGGCAGGGGCCAGCAGGCAGCCGGACCACGAGCACTATTGGGAGGCAGCCAGGGCCAGACCCACGCTTCCCGGAGCCCTGTGCCGCGCTCGCCGGCAGCGCCCGGCCGCAGCACCCACCGCCACCGGGCTCTGGGTCCCCTCGGCAGCCAGAGCTGCCTGGGGAACTGGTGGTCCCATGGGTGCCCTTGGGGTCTCCAAGCACAACCCCCGTGCATGCGGAGGTTTTACCCTGCTTCCCCTTGGATAGTGGGGATGGCAAAGTGAGGAGAGCTGGGTGAGCTGCAGGGGCCAGCCCGGACCTCCGTCACCCACCACCAGCCCCTGCTCTCCCACCAGCGCCTCATCTGTCTAATTGCTCCTTTATTGCTGCCCCGTGACATTGTCCCCTCCAGCGTCACCCTGAAATGGTCCCTTCCCCTATTTACACCGGCAGCGATTAACGTGCCGGGAGAGGCGGAGGGGCTGGGGTGGGCGGCAGGGCCTCCCCACCGCACACGGCCCACCGTGAAATTTCCAATTAGGCTGCAAATACACGAGACGCCTTCAGCCCTGTGGCTGCCATGCCGGCCGGGTTGCCGTGATCGATTACCTTGGGGTTCTCCAGGATCCCGGCTTCGTAGCTGCAGCAGGCAGGGAAGGAGAGAGAAGTCACTGCAGCACCTGCAACCTGCAACCCCAAAACCCACCAGGAAGACCCCCCCCCACTCCAACCACCCCATGAAGATGGGTGTAAATACGCGTTATGGATCTCCAGGGGCTTTTAGAAGCAACCCTGCAAGGAGCACCAGGCTTGGGAGAGCCCAGGAGATGGATGCTGCCACATGGGACATGGACAACTGGGCAGAAGGGAAGGCTGGAGTTTCTGGGGTCACCCTTGGCCAGCACATGGTAGAGCAGCCTGGGACTCTGGACATGCAAAGGGCTGTCCTGGCCACGCAGGACGGGGAGATCAGGGCCCCAGGCTCTGCTTCCTCACCCCACAGGAGTTGCCCACCCGCCTGGTCTCTCACCTGATGTGCATGAGGTTTTCGTCCATGCTCCAGGGCGTCTGGGGCGTCACGGGCACCGGGATCCCGTGTTTCTGCCAAGAGAATGGGACCGGGGGTGAGCCAACCTGTGGGGAGATCCAGCTCCCACCAGCACCGGCTGCTGCTGGGATCAGCCCCAAAAGCGCAAAGGCACAACCCGTGGCCACCAGCAAGGCAGCACGGCGGACGTCTGTGTCCCTCACCGTGGGCAACATCAGCTCCCACCACGAGGGCCACCTCGATGGGGACATCAGAGACACAGCGCAGCTGGGAGGAGAACGGCCGCCCCAGCCCTGCCACAAGCTGAGACAGAGCCCTGGAGCACCCCACGAGCCCAAGCGATGAAGACGTCAGCACGGACATCGTGTGCTTCTTCTAGCTCCACAACAGCGCATTCCCCCGGCTTAGCTCCTCATCAACGGGAGGTGACATGGGGACAGAAGTCCCCAAAACCACAGGACGCTCTCCACCCTAACCAGGACCGATGCTCTGCCGCGAGGGGACAGCGCACGCGTCCCCACGGCCTCGTGCGAACACGTGGCGATGCAGACACACGGCACACGGGCGGCAGGCGTTCTCCCAAGCCCCGGCACCCCAAGTGCGCCGTGCCCGGGGACGCACGGCCCCGCACCGGCTGCCTCCCCGGCGCAGCGCACAGCGCCGGGCCCAGCTCCCTAACAAGGTCACCGGCGCGCTCAATTATCCGCTGACATTTCAATGGGGGAAATTGCCTGTGAAGACGAGGTGAATACGCAGGGGAATTAGCAGGAGAGGCAACGGCGGCGAGCTAACAACCGGAGCCGGCGGGGACGTCGCCCACCCTGCCGGCATGCCGAGCCACAATGTGGGATGGAGGCGGCGGTGGCAGCTCTGGGTTCCCACTGTGTCTCGTGTGTCTGTACAGCCCGCGTATTGCCGGGCAGCTCTGGCATTTCAGAGTCACCACGGCGGGGACGCCAGCCAAGAGCTCGGCCAGGAACAGAGGAGCAGCGGCTGAGCAGAAGCTCCTTGTTTTCTGGGAAGAGGGGAAGGAAACGCTTGTGGTTGTTAAATCATGGTCATCAACCCATCACCTGAGATGGGAAAAAGGTTCTGAGATACCTCCTAAGGCTGCAGAGGGACTAAATCAGCCCCGCTCCTGGGAAGACATTGCCCTAGGCTCACGGGTCCTGGTTTGCTGGTCCCACACCGTACTCCCAAGGTGCGACCCTCCAGGACCCCCGTCCCAGGCTTTGGAGGTGGGTGCTGGACAGCCTTCGCCTGCTCTCCTGCCTGCAGACCTTGCCCATGGGGGAGAGCAGGCAGAGCACATCAACGCTTCACGTGGGCTTCAAAACACAACCTTGGGCTTGCTGGGAGGGCAAAACGCTGCCTGCTGGGTGCAAGTGCCAGGGATCACCTGGCTTCTCCAGGAAAGAGCGAGAAGATGCCTCTCCCTGTCCCAACCCTTGGATGGTGTCCGAGCCACAGGTGCCTCCCAACCCCCCAAGGCTCCCCCAAATAATGCTAAGGGAGACCGAGGGCTGGGGGACAGACCTCAACCCCGCCTGGGGTCAGACCATGCTCCCATCGGCGCCTGCCCCCTCATCCTCATCCCAGCACCCTCGTGGATGTTGGCAGAGGACATTTCCCCTTAGTTAATTAAAGCCAAGCAATTAACGTTGAGGGCTGTTTACCCTGAGGGGCCGCCCTCAGCCGCGCGGGGCTGGGGGACGCCGTCCCCTCTGATGGGCTCTCCCCGTGCCATCGCTCCCACCCATCTCACCTGGGATGCGTAAACGCACCTTTCAGACCCAAATACCCACCGATCGTGAGCCACGGGCCCCCGTTGATTCAAATTCCCAGGCAGCCCCCTGCCCTCTGCCTCTTCCCAGCAGCTGAGGAAGCCCGTGCTTCCCAGCCCGTCCTTGCCCCACGGCAATTTTCCACGTTATCACTTCAGAGGGGACCCCCCAAATCCAGACCCATGTACCAACATCCACCGAGCCCAGGCAGCACAGCCCCAACAAGCTCCGTTCCAGCCGGCTCTGCCCGCGGCAATGGCTCATCCTGGAGCAGCATCCAGGAGAGCTTCACCTTTCTCGTTAAGGTGTTTTCGGCCTCGGCTGTTTGTGGGGATGAAGCGGCCGCCAAAGCAGCTCGCTGACGGAGCAAGGTTGGCTCCAGCCCCCAGGCAGCAAACTGACGGCAAGAGCTGTGAAGCGGTGGCACGGATCCCCGCTTTCCCTGACAGCAACCGATCCCCAAACGTCATCGCATCATAACCCCCCGAGCGCCGAGGCGAGCGCATCCAGGTGCTGAAAGGACCTGGCCACACATCTCCCTCTCCCGAGTGCGAAAAAGAAGGGACCCCCCCCACCTTGGTTTTTTTTAATGCTGAACATAACCAGAGACCGAGAGGCACAACAAACCCTCAGCCCCAACCTTTTCTCTTTGAGCGGGGCCCCAATCCATTTCATTTCCCTTTTTCCCCCTTTCCAAACAAAAAAACCCAACCCCAAACAAAACCCCCAAACCCAAAACACATGTTCCATTTTCCATATAATAAAACCACGGTGCTCTTAATAACTCCCCTATTTGACAATTTGTTTGGCAACATATGGAAAGCTCTCGTAAACTCGCCCCTTCATAATACAACGGCAGATGGCAAACACAATCCTCAACACGCTGCTCTCGGCGGCCCTAATGGGCTCGGAGGGCTCCTCGCCCCACGCCACATCCCTCCGGCTCCGCACCTCGCCTTCCCAGAGATTACCCAGGCAGCCTCGACGGCAGCTATTTAAAAACTGAAGCAATTTTCTGGTTTATGCACAGAGCTGCCTTTTCCCTTTTGATTGATTGAGCCAAGTTGTCAAGCATTTCCATGAAGTCGCTAAAAAAGAAAGGTACCCTGGTGGGCACGTAAAAACCTGATGCAAAACTTCTAATATGTTTTATTGCAACTTGTACTTCAAAAAGGAAGGGACAACAAAGGCGAATGTATTTGCTTTGTCTGTTACGCAAGTCAGGGAGCTGGGACCCGTTTCCTTGGAAAGCGGGTTACCATTAATAGCCACGTAATTATGGGGCTTTCAGAAAGGAAGGAGAAAAAAAAAAATAGAGGGGGAAATAAAACCCCAACCAGAAGGCTCCAGCGTGGTGCTGCAGGGATGTTGTGCAGGGCTTGCTGCTGTCACCCGCCAAGCCGTGGGGAGCATCCCACGGCCACCCCGAGCATCCCACGGCCACCCCATGCCAGCTCCTACCTTGGCATAGTCCATCAGTTCGCGGCGCCCGGGGAAGCGCTGGTAAAACTCGGGCAGCCTCCACGGTGCGACGACCTGGTGGGAGTGCAGGAGCATGAGACGAGAAGCCCCCAGCCCCCTTGCAGCCCCTGGGCACCCTTTGACCCTCGGCACCCCCCTGGGCTCCCCACAGGCGAGGGCTCCTGGCAGCCCTGGGGAGCCGGGACCCGTGGGGTGTTGGTCCCCCAGCCGAAATTTAATCTCCCTGCGCAAGGGTGGAGTAACCCAAACCCCTGACCCTAACAAGGCACTTGGATGCAAGGGGGAAACAGGCAGCATCGATTATCCAGCAGCTGCTTTACTACTGTTTCCTCCGTGGCCTCGTGGTGTTTGGGGTAAAAATAGGTCAATTAAGGATCATTACAGCCCCCTCAAATGCCAAAACGTCGCTTTGTGCAGCTGGCAGCTTGTTAAAGCGAGGCATGGCCGCTCACATCGGTGTTAAAATTCCCTACCAGCTGGGGAGGGGGACAGAAGCCCGGTGGTGGGGCCCCAAGGGACAATTTTGGGTGCCTTACCTTGATCTTAGGACACAGAGCGTAGCAGGTGAGCTCAAACCGAACCTGATCATTGCCCTGAAACACAGATGGGAGATGCTGAGGGGTGACCCCACACTGGGGCAGGCTGGGAGGTGGGTGCCCCCCACCCCGATCCCACTGATGGGGGAATGGGGCCTCGTGCCTGGACCAGCTCGCCCAGGGCCATACAGCATCCTCGGGAGAGGAACGTGGCCTGGCAGGGCTGCAGGAAGAAAGTGCGAAATCAGTAAGAACTGTTAAAAAAAAAAAAAAAAAAAAGGAAGAAGCATTAAAAGTGCAGATGACAAACCAGTAGCTCCCAGCTGCGCTACAGCCCCACGGCTTCGTCCAGGGAGCTGGGAGGCTCAGGGGCTGCTGGGCGCTGGGAGAGCACGTGTGCGGCGGTGCACACGTGTGCGGCGGTGCACACGTGTGTGGTGGTGCACACACGTGTGACAGCACACGTGTGCAGCCTCTGAGACGCTGCTCGGCTACAGCATCAGCTCCCCTTGCAACGCTGGAGACCTCAGGGACAGCGGGCAAGGACCCATCGTTTCCCTGCTCCCGGCTGCTCTCCCTGTGCAGGGACGGAACCAAAATCCCCTCAGCAGGGAGCTCGAGGGACGTGTCTCAGCGTCTCAGCTCCAGCCAACGCAGGACAGCCACTTGCCCTATATCCACTGGGAAAAGCATCCCAGCCCACGGCTCGGGAGACCCGGAGCCGAGCGGGGCGTTTGCAAATCCCTGCAAGAGCCACCAGCCAGGAGGGACGTCTGGCTGATGCTACCCAGGACTTCATAGACCAAGGTGCTCTGTGCAGGAGGGGGATCGCACCTATTCTCCCCGTAATGCCACTGGGATGGGATTGCTGGCAATTTTCACTGGAAAAGCAAGGCCTGAGGCTGAGGACTCATCTATCTCTCCCAGCACGGAGGGTGGCGGGAGGGAGCAGTGGGTGCCAGGACCTGGGCTGGCTCTGTCCTGCGGGGTCACTCCTGCTCCCTCTCCATAGCTGGTTTGAACCCAAAACCCACCTTTTCTGGTGCTCCTGATAGCTGGGTGTTCAAAACCCTGATGCAGCTCATTCACCTGGCTCTAGGACCCCAGAGTCACCCAAGAGCTGTGCTCCCCCCTGGGCTGACACTCCTAAAAACTGAACCAGCAGAAACCCACATTGGGGTATTTTTTCCCCCCCATAGGCATCAGAGGACACACGGAGGGAGAGGGCAAGGTGCGTGGGGGGAGGGAAGACCACGGTGACCAAGAGGCTGCAGCAGCTCATAATTAAATAGCTCTGAACCTCCCTTTATCTTAATTGGCCCATGCTGACGAGGTCCTGCTAATGAGGCCAGGTAGTCAGGAAAGGGCGAGGAGCAAGCCTGGGAGTTATTAGCACTTCCAAGGGAATAGTGCTCACCAAAGCCTATTTTCCACCAGCACCAAGGGGCGTAAAGACCACCCCCCCACACCTCTTGGCCCCAGCCTGGAGGATACATTTACGGCAGGGCTGGGAAATCCCCGAGGACTATTACACGCAGGCAAGTACATCCACCAAAGCACTCATTTCCCTTACAGGCCCAAAACAAGTCCATCTGCTCCGGCAGCGGGGACACCGCAGATGGCCCACATTTAAGCCACCGTGGCCTCAGCCGGGGACGGGGTGCAGCCGGGTCGAGTTACCCGCAGTCGGTCCCTGCCTGCGCCCGCGGCTTAATGGCTTGGGGAGCAGGCAGAGCCTGGGGAGCAGCCGTGGCCGCCCCCGCGAGCGGGGACGGCTGGCGCTGATGGTACCCGGGAGCGGAGGGGACATCGTCGCATTGGGGGTGCGTTACTCCAAGGCACCCTTGAGCTGGGGCTTTCAAGACGGAGCTGCTGGGATGGGGTGAGATGGACGGGGAGGGGTGCGGGGAACCCATCGCAGTAGGAACAAGAGTTGTTTCAGCCACGAAGTGCCCCCCAGCTGCCCCATCTCCCCGGTGCTGGCATGGCCCTTGGCTATCTCCTGGCTGCATCTAACATCCCCCTTCTTAGCAGGGTCCTCCACCGGAGCTGGGGACACCCAAACCCAGCCCCTTGCCCTGACACCCCTCCAGGTGGGCACCTCGCCTTTGCCCCTAGACCGAGACGGACACGGTCTATGCTTTGGGTCCCAGTGGGATGGGGTCCTGGGTGCACGCACAGCACCCAAAAGCCCCCCAAAAGCCTTTGGTGACAGTGCCACCCTGCCCCAGGTGTCCCCGCACCGGGCTGGGCAGCGTGCGGGTGGGGGCTGGAGGTGACAGGGGGTGACCCAGGGTCACGTCTCGCAGGTCCCACGTCCCGTCCCGTCCCCCCCCCCACGCTCCCCGTGGAGGATTGCCCCTCTCTGGGCAGGGGCTGGCCCCCAGCACCCTTTCCACGGTCTCTGGCTGCCTCTAGTGGCAAAGTGTCCTCCCTGCGGCCAGCGGCGACAAGGGCAGCCGGGGATGGGGACAGGGATGGGGACAGGGATGGGGTCAGTCGCAGCCTGCCCAGGGTGCCCCAAAACTCTCCCCAGCCCGCTCCTGGCCCGGGCAGCCCCTGTCCGTAGCAGTTTTTAGAAAGCTGCTGCTGAAAGTGGGGGGCGGGGGGGGGTTGGCTGTGATCCAAGCCTTCCCGGCAGGGGAAAGGGAACCGAAATTAGACAGAGAAATCCCAGAAGCGAGAAGGAAGTGTCGAAACATGGTTGGGCTTTGCACGGCCCCGCAGAGCACCCAAAACCCACCCCGTGCACTCCTCCTGGCACCCACAGCTTAGCCAATGGACTAACCGGGTCCCCCCCCCCAGCTCCAAGCACCCCATGCCATCCCTGCCCCAGTGCCCCCATAGGCACCCTCACCTTGCCAGTGGCCCCATGGGCGACATACTGGGCTCCCTCCCGCTGGGCGATCTCCACCAGCTTGCGGGCGATGCAGGGCCGTGCCAGCGCTGTGCCCAGCAGGTACCGGTCCTCGTAGATAGCGTTGGCCTGCACCGCCGGCCAGATGAACTCCTCCACGAATTCCTTGCTGATGTCCTCAATGTAAACCTGCCAGGATGGAGGAAACCTTGTCATGGGAGGGTGACTGGGGCAGGGGGGAATCCCACTCCTCTGGGGTTTTGGGGACGCTGCAGTGAAGGGTCCCTTCGCCTCCCCTTTCCTAGATGCTGCTGAAAAGCTTTGATGGAAAATCTCTGGGAAAGGAATTCCTCACTGGCACTGTCCTGCCCCCCCCACCCCCAGCCCCTGCAGTGGCCCCAGCTATGGTGTGTACGAGACCCCAAGGCTCAGCCCCCCGGCGGGGAGCAGGGGGAGCTCAGAGCCCCATGGGCACGGGAAGGGAGGGACACCGTTACCTTCTTAGCCCCCAGTGCCAGTGCTTTCTTTCGTGCTGCCTCAAAATCTTCTTTCTGCCCGATGTTGGCCTGGAAGGGGGAAAAAACCCAGACTGAGTGTGAAAGGAGACCACAAGACCCAGTGCAAGCCCAGCCCGGCTTGGGACATCATGCACGGCATGGCAGAGCCTGTGCTGGCCAGGCTCGAGGCCACCCAGGAAGGGCAGGAGGGGGGTTCCCCCCTCAAGACGGCATAGCTCGGGGCCATATCTCCCTCTGCTAAGCCCCGTGACTCTGCCCCGATGTTCTGCCCTCATTAGCGGAGGATCATTTGTTGGCAGGGACAGGCTGTGCCACACAGGGCTGGCAGCGCAGCAGAGCAGCACCCGGGCTGGGCGATGGTTAACCAGCGAGAGCGGGGTCACCACCATGGCCACACACGCACCAGGACCCCCATCATCCACCCAGGTCCCCAGACCCATGGTCCAGCGTCCCCTCCATCCCCAGCCCCCCGGGGAAGGGTCCGTGCGGCAGGGCTCGGTGCAGAGCTCACCAGGTAGGCGACAACGTCGTAGCCCTGCTCCTTCAGCCACACCAGGATGCAGGAGGTGTCGAGGCCGCCGCTGTAGGCGAGGACCACCGTGCCCTTGGGCTGAGCCATGGCGCTGACAAAGCGAAGAGAAAGGGGTTCACCGTAGCCCCAGCCCCTGCCCTTGCTGAGCGCGGGGATGCTGCAGCCATCAGTCATGAAACCCTCCCCCGTGTCCCTGAACCAGCCACGGGGCCGTCACGGTCCAGGCAGATGCTGGAGTATTCTAGACAACACAAACATCATCCAGGGAATGAATAACCAGGAGGCAAGAACCAAAGCTCACAGCAAACTAAACACTCAGGGCTGGCAGTGGTTGAGTCGGTAGAGGAGCATGGTGGAGCTGCCGGCACCGGGACAAGCTCTCCAATTAAAATACAGGCTCCCAACGCTGCTCCCATTCATGGGCAGCGAGAGGTGCTGCCGTCAGGTGCTGGGTGCTCCCGTGGGACCAGGGCTGTGGGCAGCACACGAAGCCGAGCCGTGCTTAGCCCAGGTCTGGCTGAGCCCCCTCTTCTGCCGGCACCTCCGGGCTGGGGACAGGGAGCAGCAGGTGGCACAGGAGGGGACTCGCCAGGGCATCAGGAGGGATCAGTTGGACCAAGAGCCCTCCCGGGGGCTGCAAGGAGCAAGGGGGAGGGCTGGGGGCAGGAGAAAAAGCCATGGCACCATGGGCATGTCCAGGCTGCAGCTCCCAGCCAAGGAGGGCACCCTGCCCGCGTGCCGGCCGGTGCACCCTGCAGCGGCCAAGCGATGGAGGAGACCGGGGCAGCCATCAGAGCCGCTTCGCTCTTACCTTTGCTCCACGCAGCTCTCGCTCTGGCAACCCTGGCACAGCCTGCTCCGCTTTCTGCGAGCGCCCTGCAATGCCGGGGGTCCGGGACTCAGGCACAGGCACCCGGCTGCGGCGCAGACGCAGCCCGATACCTTGCTCGGGCACGACCCGGCTCGTCGCGGCCCTACGCCAGCGCCGGCGCGGAGGAGCTGCGGCGGCAGACGGGCACAGCCACCCACCGGCTCTGCCCCAAGCGCCCGCCAGCACCGCTGGGTGTGCGATCGCTGCAGGGCTGGGGTGCTTGGCAGCATCCCCCAGAGCCCAGCCCAACCCTAAGTCTAATTAATGCTCATTGGGCATTTGTCCTAATTACGCTGTCCCGTGTTTCTTGCCAGCATGAAACACCTATGTGGGGATTCGGTGCCTCTCACCCTTCAGCCAAGGTTATCGAGGTCTTCAGCCAGCAACAGGAGACGGTGAAGGATGTGGCATCCCGGAGCTCGGGGGGAGGGATGGGGGTCCCGCTGCGGGAAGGGTCTCGGGGCTGTCCCCGCAGTCCCCTGGCAGGGCTGCGAATCCCAGGGCCTCACGAAGAGGCGATGCCAGCTGACCCTTGGCCGGGGAAGGCGGACAGCAGAGCCGGCCAAATCCTGTCCCGAGCAACTTTCGTGCTGCTGCTGCCAAGTCAGCACAATCCTGCTCCTGCTTTTGCGGGGGGGGGGAAGGTGCTGTGCCGAGCTCCTCCAGGCTGGCCCACCCAGCACCTTCCCCAGCGGGATGCGGTTACACCGGGATGTGCCTCAGCACCCCGGTGCTGCCAGCGCGGTGCGGGGCCGGTGACCCACGGGGCATGGCTTGGAGCCGGCGCAGGTGCAGGATCGGGCCTGCTGCTGCTGGTTTCTCACTGAAGAGCAAAGGGGTCTGGCAGCCCCGTAACCACGACTGGGTTCCCTGAGCCTGCCTGCACCCGTCAGGCTGCCGGCGCAGGCGGTGCAGGCAGCACCCAGCACCCACCCTTGTGCAACCGGTGTTCCCCTACCCTCAGGGCCCCACGGGTGTGCTGAGCTGGGCCCCCACCCGGGGAGGCTCAGCCGTTCCCTTCCTTACCAGGGCATTTACGGGAAAGGCAGTCGAAGTTCCCGAAAGGACTCAGCCCAAGCATGACGCTGCACCTGCGGCTCCTTGCTGGGCAAATTCCCTCCTTTACACCCAAAACCCACCCCCGCCGCGGCCGCCAGCATCGCTGTCGCAGCTGCCAGCCTGACTAAGCACCTCTGAGACCGGGCACGCTCGCTTCACGAGTGGCCTGGCAGCAGGTTAGAGGAAACGTCTCCAACTTTTGCCTGCTCAGACACGTTACGCTGCCCACGGGACCTTGGGCACCACCTTGCCCTGAGGTTCCATCCTGCACCCCGGGAACGGTGCGGGGCCACCAGCATTTCCAGCTCCGGAAATGGGGCTTGTGCCAAGCCCGCCTGCCCAGGAAGGGAGAGCCCCGAAATTTTGGCGTTAGGTGGTAATAAATCAGAGCAAATAAAGCTCAGCGAAGGGGAATGTGGCGAGACTTTCTCAGCCCTGATTATTATTCTGTAGCAATTTCCGTGAATTGGGGCAGGGTTTTTACCAGAGCAACTCTGGCTGCTCTGCTCCGCAGGAACATTGTGCTTTTGTTTTTAAAACCAAGGAAAAAAAACAGGGGGGGGGGGG
>JANXJC010000054.1:14698008-14711717 GCA_027564655.1 Leptodon cayanensis | reverse complement strand
AGAGCCGCCTGCCCTGAGGGGTGGGAAAATGGGGGGGGGGGGTGCAGAGGGGAGCCGGTGCCTGGCTGCTTTGTGATCTCCCCACTTTCCTGCCCGGCCCGGCGTGACAGGGGAAGGCTGAATTTATTTGAAACCCCAGGAGGAGGGAAAGCTGGAAATTGGGAGCTGCCACCCCCGGGGAGCCCGGGTGGGTAGGAGGGGCTGGGGCAAAACCACCTTTTCCCTTCGCATGTGCCCAGGGGACCCCAGAGCAGCAGCAGACCTGGCCCTGGGGGACGGGAGACCCCCCAATCCAAAGGCCAGGGCCTTTTGGGGTTATCGCTGTGCTCCTACATCAGTGCAGTAAAGAGCAAGCTCCCGTGATGGGCTCCGACGGCGGCACAGCCATCACGGGACCCAGCAGCCCAAACCTGGGGACGTGCGGGCTCAGGTCCTGGGAGCCAGCACCCCCTGCCCCTCCAGCCAGTGCTGTGGAATAGGACTGAAATGGCTTTTTGGGAACAGCCTCCACCTACACCCTGGGCAGGGAGGCCGCATCCTGTTCTTACTGACCGAGGGACCTGAGACTGGGGCAGGATTGGACCTTCAGGTGCCGGACATTGGCCCTCCAGCGTTGCCACATCCAGACAATCTCGCTTCTGTGGTCCAAGGCCATGCAGAGAGGTGCCTAAAGCCCTGGGAAGTCAGGGCTGCTGTTGGGGCAGCCCCCGCCCGCGCACTGAAGGAAACTGCTTTCTTCAGGCACAGCTGATATTTAGCCACAAAACACCTTTATTTGGAACAAAACCATAAATAAATAAGTATGCACAGAAATCAAGTGGATTTTAAAAAAAAAAAGAAAAAATTGAACACAAGGCTATTTTGATTTAATATGTGATAAATGCCAGGGTGCCCTGCGCCCTTCCCAGCCGGGGGGACCACAGCCTGCACCCCGGTGGGGCCCTCACTGGCTGCTGTCATCCTGCTCATCCCCCCCACCTAACCCGGGGGCTAATTGCGGCCAAGGCCATCCAGAACTGTGTTTGCTCCAGGGCTGCCGGTGCGAATTGCGGGGTCGCGACAAAACCTGATTGCGAGAGGCCGGCGGGACATCTTGTGACACCCAGGACCTTGCTGAGTCAGGGACTGGCCCCGGGTGAAGGCAATGCAGGCAGGGGGTGCTGGGGGGGGGGAAAGGGGTGTCCACGGGGGAGAGGAATGGTGCAAGCTCAGCTCTCCCTAAGCCACGTTCCCCCACCAGTGCGGCAGTGAGGGACAGGAGGAGAAACGACCCCACGTCCCCTCCTGTCCCTTGGCTGTGTCAGTAGGGGTAAGGGGAGATGGAGATGAGGAGGAGGAAGATGCTGGGAGCCCGCTGCCCACCCGGGGCCAGCGCCTGCACCTTGAGGCGGTGGGTGCCGGGGTCCCGCAGCGGGCGCAGGGTGGAGATGATGCCACGGCCCCGCTCAGTGCGGAGGACGAAGGGGCTGCCGGGGTCCTGCTCCAGCAGCGTGAAGATGGGGTGGTGGCGGGGGCCAGCGCCCGGGGCGAGGTGTACCACGTCGCGGCCGGCAGCGATGCCGAGGGGCAGCGTGAGCAGCTGGTACCGCAGGGTGGGGGGGCCAGCCGAGCCACAGTCTGGGGTGCAGCGACCGACACACACCCTGCACGAGAGCAGGCGGGGGATGCGGGATGCAGCAGGGTGTCAGGAGCGGCCGGGACACCCGGGTCCGTGGTGCCATGAGGGGTGCGAGATGGGGACCCCCAGCACCGCAGCGTGACTCACCCGGGGCTGGACCCTCTCCGGTACCCGGCCGGGCACGGCGCATCCAAGCACTGGGCACCTCCACGGGTGTTGAAGCACATCTGGTTCGAGCCACACTGGATTGTGCCCTCTGTGCACTCATCCATGTCTGCAGGCAGAGAGGGGACAGGTCTGAGGGTGCCAAGGTGCCCGTGTGCCCCAGGCTGAGATGGGGATTCAAACCCCAGCTCCCACATCTTCCCACCCCCTGCCTGGGGCCTCAAGATACTGGGGCAGCAAGACAAAAGCAAGCCAGGCTTGGCAGTATGCTGAGCCTGGGAACAACACTCCTCCAGAACAAGACAGACTTGCAGCCCCAAAGGGATGACATCCAGGGCACCACGGGGACTGGATTCACACCCCAAGGAACACAAGCATCCCGCCAGGGCAGGGGCATCCCCCTGGCACCCCCAGACTGACCGTGGCAGTTCTTCCCGTTGGGCAGAAGCCGGTAGCCAGGGGGACAGAGGCAGCGGTAGCTGCCCAGGCTGTTCCTGCATTTGTGCTGGCACTGGTTCAGCATCTGGCACTCGTCAAGATCTGCAAGGTGAGAGGGGTGAAGGCAAGTGGGGAAGCATTGGTCCCTGCCCGTGCCTGCTGCCCTGGGGCAGCCTGGCTCTCGCCTCCCCTTCCCAGCACAGCCAAGCCCAGGGAGACCCCCGACCCCGCAAACAGGGGTACAAACAAAATGGGGGACAGGGCAGCAATAGGTACAGGAGCTGACTTTTAGGCACAAAGCGGCCTCCAAACTCCCTGCAAAGCCCTTCCCCGACGCACGCTCACCGGTGCAGGTGCCATTCCTCTTGACAAAGCCTGTGGGGCAGGGGGGTTCCTGGCCACCCAGCCCCGCAGCCTTTGCCACACGGCGGAGGGCGAGCTGAGTGTAGAAGGATCGTCCCCGCAGGTGGGGACGCAGCGGGGGGTCCTCCCGGGGTGTGCTGCTCATTGTGCCCCCTCCATCCGCCCCTGCTGTGCCACAGTCTCCGCCAGGCAGCAGGGTCCTGCCGGGGGGGCACAGGCACTCGTAGGAGCCCCGCAGGTTGCGGCACCCAAAGGCACACGGTGGAGGAACCTGCAGGCACTCATTTATATCTGGTGAAGGAAAGAGACGGGGAGTTGCAGCTGGACGGGGAAACTGAGGCTGGAGCAGGGCAGGGGAGCGACCGTGGCCCTGTGCCCAGCGACGTGCCCCCTGAGACCCCAGCTTGTACCCAAGCATGGCCAGCCAGCACCCAGTGAGTGGTAGCCAGGAGGGCAAGCACAGCGATAGGTCCCCATGGCGTTCTGGCAGAGCTGGTTGTAGCGGCAGGCGTGGGACCCCTCGGCACATTCGTCGATATCTGGGGAGCAGAGAGGGGATGGGGTTGAGGGGACCGGGAGGTGGCACCACGCAGCAGGTGCCCCTCGCCATCCTCGTGCCCCCCCCTCGGGAAGGGTCCGTACCAACGCAGTACAGCTGCCCAGGGCCCAGGATGAATCCCAGTGGGCACTGGTCACCATCGGCCCCTGGGAATCAAGCAGAGATGATGAGAAGGGACATGTCACAGCAGGGACGTGGCCTTCGCACCCTTATAGCCACCCAGGACCGACAAGGGATCCCGGCGTCTCCATCCCCATCCCTTAGAATCCCCTTGTTACCCGCATCAAGCGAGGCACGGAGCTGGAAGCTGAGCTCCTCCGAGGCCGGGTTGTAGGAGGTTTTGATGGCGCTGGCCCGCACGTGCTGCACCCACGGGGACTGCGGGCCCGCGGGGGGGTCGTACAGGATGGTGTGATTGCAGCGGGCACGGATGAGGCGCCCGTCCCGCAGGAAGCTCTGCACCGAGCCCCCCGAGAGCTGCCCCGTGCCCGTCTGCACGTAGCGCTCGCTGAAGTCCTGGGGAGAGGCAGGGAGGGGGGTCAGGCCACAGACACCCCCCATCCAAGCTCCCAGCGTGGGAGTCGTGGTCCCACAGGGACAACGGGCAGAACCGGCACCTGCAGCAGCACGGCGGCCTCGCCGATGCTCTCTGGCACGGAGCCACTGATCACACTGTCCAGCAGCAGAGCACCAGCAGCATCCGTGCCCCGGGCGAGGTGGGTGACCCGCAGGAGCTCCCCTGCCGGGGGCGGGGGGGGCAAAACAGTGAGCAGAAGCCCATGGCACCCCCAAACGCAGATTATCTCTGGCTGTCAAGCTCAGGTGTATGGTGGAGATGGAAGCTGAGCCAGGCAGGACCAGGCTCCGCAGCCCCCCATACACCCTGGCATCCCTCACCTGTGGCAAACTCCAGCTGCGACTCGTGCTGGAAGGTGCCCTGAGTGAGCAGGAACCCACTCCGGGCCCCCCCGCCGGCGTGCGCCAAGGACCAGTAAATGGGTGCAATGATGGTGACCAGTACCTGCATCAGTGGCCCTGGGGGCGAGGGAGAAAAGATGCCACCACAGAGCCAACACGCTCCTAAGGGGGCACCCAGCCCTCCCCAACTGCCCCGGCCCCGCTCGCCCATGGGGCACAACACAGACGTGGTGTGCAGAATTCGGGGGGCAAAAAAAAAATATCTTTCCCCCCAGCTTTTCACCTGATACAGGTCAAAATCCTCCCTGGGGTGAGGGTGGGGGTGACTACCTACCGACGGTGGGTGGGATGCTGCCGATGCTGCTCCGAACGGTGACGGAGCCGGAGCGTGGGTCATCCAGCACGCTGGCATCAAGGGAGGTGACACCAAGCTCGTGGGTGTTGATGACTCCACCCAGGCTGCCCCGCACCCGGCGCGGCTCCCCTGGGGCGAAAAGGACAGGGGCAGTGGCGCTGGGGCTGCTATCCCATAGGAGAGCAGCGTGCTTCCCTGTCTCCCCTCTCAATAATTCGTGTGTGGAGAAAAATCTCGTTTTCTGGATGTGAAGGCAGCCAGAACAAGGCAGGTAGCATCCCTACCTGGCTGCAAGCACAGCCCCCAAAGACCCCATGGGTCCGGGCAGCACGGTGCCACGTCTACAGGGGATGCTGGAGGGTCGCCCCGTGCCTTGCGCACGCCGACATGCACCAACACCCCCCAAACCCTGCTCTGGTTCAACCCCCCCGGTCCTGGCCGCAGCCCCAAGCTTGTGTTTGCTTCTCCTCCGGTGCGTCTGGCAGCAAAATGCCAGCGGCCGCGCGGGGGGCACGCAGGGCACCCGGCGCTTCCTCCGCGTTGCTGGCCGGCCTGGCCCTCTGCTTCCTGACGGCATGGGGAGAGAGTGTGGCTGTGCATTTAGCAGAGCCCCTGGGAAATGGGAATTTAATCACGGGCAGCGAATGCAGGAAGGCTGAGGAGAGGCGAGCTGGGGCGCGGGCTGGCACACGGCGACTGCTCGGGGAAGGGTTTGTCTGGGCTCAGACCTTCAGAGGAGCAGCCGAAGAGAGGGCAAACTAAAGTATGAATCAAGTGGTTTCGAGCAAGCGAGGAAAGGCAATATCCCTCCAAACTACCGGGTAGGAGGCCTTACCCCAGAGTGTAATGCTGCTGTGGGCAGCCCCGGCCCCCCAAGCCAGCCAGAAGCCCCCCACAAGCCCCGGGGCAGACACCCACCTTGGACGGCCAGGGCGGCATGGGCGACGGCGGACCCCAGGACGTTGCGAGCGAGGCAGGAGTAGCTGCCGGCATCACGGCGGCTGACGGCGGGCAGGAGCAGCGTGGCGTTGGGCAGGACGCGGGGACCCTCGAGCAGCGCTTGTCCATCCCGCCGCCACTCCACCGAGGGGGTGGGCTCCCCCGACACGGCACAGTGCAGCAGCACCCGCTGCCCGGCGCGCACCACCGCCGCTCGTGGTGTCACCGCCACCGTGGGGGCACCTGGGCAGGGAGAGGGATGCAGGCAGTGCCGCGACATGCCAGCGGCACTGGGACCATTCCCCAGGGGTCGGGGGTGGTCCGGGGGGGCTGAGGGGGTGACATGATTTGCAGTCGCTCAAAAGGAGGGTGCAAAGAGGGGTAGCACTCACTCTGCAGGGCCAGGGTGACAACCTTTGCCGCCATGCCCACATCGTTCTCTGCCACACAGCGGTAGTGCCCCGTGTCGGTGCTCTAGCAGTACCAACAGCATTAGCACAGCGCTTGGCTTTGCCACGAAAGCTCCCCGAAACGTACCAGCAGCCCCCAGGCCCCACTCACCCCCACGGCATGGATGGCCAGGGAGCCGTTCCGCAGCTGACGCAGGCGCCCGCTGGCTACCACCGGCACCCCGTCCTTGCTCCAGCGGACAAGGGGCACGGGGTGGCCCCGGGCGTCGCAGTCAAGGAGGGTATCGCCCCCGGGGTGCCCCACCTGGTAGGTGCTGGGGTCCCCCTGTATGATGGGTGCCTCTGGGAAAGGGAGAAGAATGGTAGAGGAGGGGCGCTGGCCAGGCACCCCGTTTTCCCTGCCGGCACCTACCCCTGATGGAGACGAAGGCGGTGGCCTTGACGGCACCGGCGCTGTTCTCGGCATGGCAGACATAGGTCCCGCTGTCGGCGCGGGTGACTGCCTCCCGCCGCAGGGTGCTCCAGCCGCTCTGCCCCGACACACCATCTGCGGGGTGCAGACCCCCCAAAAAGCATGCTTGGGGACAAGCTGGTTATAACCCCGCACAACCAGACACGCTGGCACCCCAGGGACCCCAAAAGGTGGAACAAGGACTGGGGTGGCACCAGGAACACGTCCTCCCCGCAGGCTCAGCACCCTCTGCCCCCTGCCCAGGCGCAGAACTGCCCACGTACCAGTGACGCGGTGCCCGTTGGCCGTCCAGAAGACGCGGGGCTGGGGGCTGCCCACGGCGGCACACACCAGCTCCAGCCTCTCGCCCCAGCTCAGGGTGACATCTCCGGGCAGGCGGGTGAAGGTGGGCAGGGTGTGGATGGAGAGGGAGAGCTGGCGGACAGCCCTCCCAGCCGAGTTCACCGCAGTGCAGGAATAGCTCCCGGCGTCCCCCTCCTGCATGGGGGAAGAGGAGGATGAGAGGGGAACAGCTTGGGTCTGGGGTCCAGCTGCAGCCCTGGCTCACTGGGCTATGGCTCTGCTGGCTGTTGTGTACCCAAAAAGCCACGGCTTGGCCACAGCCACTTTTTCCAGCCCACGTTAGCAAAGCCACACTGCCCCGACCTGCCAGCCTGTTGCAAACAACTGCACAGGGCTCTCCCTCTGCCAAATATTTTTGAAAGCAGCCAGGGACGTGGCAGAGCGCAGAACAACCTGGCCTTTCTCTTCCACAGCAAAAGACACTTGTTTCTCAGCTCTCCGACCTTACAGCTTCCTTGGCTGCAGGAGGGAACGGTGCTCACCCGGACATCCCGGAGCAGCAGCTCCCCGGAGGGCAGGACGGTGGCCTTCCCCCCGCCGCCCCGCACCGGGGCTCCCTCCCGGCTCCAGGACACGCGAGGCTCGGGGACGCCACGGGCGGCACAGGGCAGCAACACCTCCAGCCCCTCCAGGACAACCAGCTCTGTCGGGCCGGCCACGATGACGGGGGGCACTGGATGGGACAAGGAGAACAAGGACTTGCTCACACCTTGACAGCCACATTTCACTGCCAGGTGCCAGGGAAGGAGCCGAGCAGAGGAGAGGGCGAGGTGCTGGGGCCCCCGGTTGCTCTTACCTTGCACGATCAGCCTGGTCCTCCCTGCAGCGGTGCCTGAGGGGTTGCGAGCCACGCACAGGTAAGTCCCCGCATCCTCTGGGGAGGCCCGGAGGAGATGCAGCTGCCCGTTGCGGAGCACCTTCAGCCCCGGAGCTGCGGGGATGGGCAGGAATGAAGGGCAGGATGGGGCAGCGCAGCCCTGCTGGGGCGTGGATGGACGGTGTGCCGGGACTGCTTCCCCTGCCAAAGTGCCTTTTTCTGGGGAGTCCCCCGGGGAATGGCTCCACCAGCCGCCGCACTCACCTTGGGTGGCAGCCGGGAGCCAGGAGGACCCATGCACAGTGCCACCCAGCACCCTGCTGGCATGCCTACAACTACTGGGCCCCCAGATCTCCCCCCCGCCCCACCCAAAGACTGGCAGGCAGAGTGGGCTCTGCCAGCCTCCAGTGGGCTCCCGCTCACCTCTGGCAACGCTGACACCGTCCTTCTGCCAGGTGACCTCCGGCCGGGGGACCCCAGTCGCCTCGCAGGACAGCACCACGCTGGTGTTGACCATCACCATCACCATGCCAGGCAAGGGCTTCAAGGCGGGGGGCTCTGCGAGCAGCAGGGAAGTGTTGCCCACCGGGGGTCCCCCCGCAAGGTGGGCCAAGGCACAGGGAGCAGGACCCCTGGGAGCCGCGCGTACCGTGCACCGCGAGCCGGAGGTGTTTTCGGGCTGTGCCGGCGGCGTTCCTTGCCGTGCAGGTGTAGCGGCCGGCATGCGCAGGCAGCGCCTGCCTGATCTCCAGGGCCCCTGGGAAGAGAGCAGGCAGTGGGGAGGCAATGGGAGGACTGGCAGGGACCCACAGCCCCGCTGGGGCTGCACTGCCTCGTGCCCGTACCTGTGGGCAGGACACGGTAGCCCCCTCCTCGGCTGCCCAGCTGAGCCCCCTCCTTGCTCCATGACACCGTGGGTGGGGGCACACCGGAGGCGTAGCAGGTGAGGACCGCAGGGGACCGCCGGGTGACAACCACGTCCATAAGGTCATCGGCAATGGTGGGGGGCACTAGAAAGGTGAGGGAGGGAGGTGAGCGGGGCTGCATGGCAAATGCTGAAGAGGATTCTATCCCCATGCACTTGGGCACAGGTATTTCTATTTCCCCTCTCGCCCACCCCCATTGCCCAGTCCTCAAGAGGGCACCCAACCCCACGGGGGGCTAGAGCACACCCACATCACACCCAAGGTGGTGACAGACCCTGGGAAAACCACTCTCGGCAAGACTCACAGCCCCCGGGAGCTCACCGTGGACGGACACGAGGAAGACCTTGCGTGCCTCTCCGGCCGCACTGGTGGCGATGCACTCGAACCGCCCCTCGTCCCAGGGAGCAGGGCTGGTGATGAGCAGAGACCCTGAGGACTGCAAGCTGTGTGGGCAGAGCACGTATCGGGGTCAGCCTGCCCCACGGGGAGCAGCGAGAGAGGGCAAACCCCACGCTACGGTGGGACTCTTCGGTGGGCGAGGTGGCCGGTGCTGCAGGTACCTGTAGGCGCCGGGCAGGAGGTGTGGGTTCAGGGGGTTGCCATCCTTCTCCCACCTGATGTGGGGCTCCGGGGATCCCCAGGCATCACAGTCCAGCGTGGCCGGCTGCTGGGCCAGCAGGGTGAGGTTGAAGAGCCCGGGGGCGATGGAGGGAGGGACTGCGGAAGGGCAGGGCGGTGATAAGCAGAGGACTGCAGCACATCGTTGCACCGATGAGAGCAGCCCAGCAGCGTTAGGTTGCAGAGGGGTGAGCCCAGGAGGGATCCATCTGGCTCTTCTGCTTACCCAGGACATGGAGGTCCAGGCCTTGCCAGTCGGAGCCGGCAGGGCTGGATGCCATGCAGAGGTAATAGCCTGAATCCTGGACCTGAACGGGGTCGATTTGCAGGGAGCCGCCTGGCAGGAGCTGCAGCCTGGGGAGGGAAAGCAAGGGAGCCCGGTGGGGGCTCTGCACAGCCGGGCTGCAGCGCACAGGGACAGGAGGCAGGGAAGGTGGCAAATGCCATCGCAGCCACACGCGGCACGTGTCTGCTGAGCTGGTGTGGGGACAGACCACAGCTCTGCATGGAGGGACAGTGCTGTCTCTGCTCCAGACACGCCAAAACACCTACTGACGCGCAGGGTGACGCGATCCGAGACCCACACCAACCCGCAAAACCTCGTACCTGTCGCTCCCGTGAAGGGGCAGGGGCCGTCCGTCCTTCCGCCACGTCACCCGGGGCACGGGCCACCCCTCCGCCCGGCACGGCAGCACCGCCGAGCCGTTCAGCAGTGCCCTCGCCTCCTCGGGGCCCGGCTGGATCTCCGGGGCCACTGCGGCAGCACCCAACCAGCACCGCAGAAAGTCGGAGACAGGGCTCAGGGGATGGAGAACATCAGCCCAGACCAGAGGCTGGCTACCATCCAACCCCACCTTCCCATTACCCTGACGGGAGGACACCCCATAATATTGCACATCCCTGAACTAAGAGGGAAGGAGCTGGCACTCACCGCCAGCGAAGCCCCGTGGCAGGGTGGCACTCACCGTGAACCTCCACCTGGACCCGCAGGCTGGTGTCCCCCAGCGCGTTGGTGGCCCTGCAGCTGTACTCCCCGCCGTCCGCTGGCCCCACGGCCTGGATCTGCAGGAAGCGTCCCTCGGCCAGGACCTGCCTGCGGGCATCCTCCTAACAGCCCCGGGAGCCCCCGTCAGCAGCTGGCCCCGGCATCGCCCCCACCACCAGCCTAACAGGGCTGGCGAAGGCGCATCCCAGTGCCTGCCCGTGCACCGTCCCCGGTCCCATCACACATACCCGCAGCGGGGACCCATCCCGGTGCCACTCGATGTGGGGAGGTGGCACAGCATCCTCGGGGCACTCCAGGATGAGCTGCCCCCCTGCCACAGTGGTGATGCTGGGGGTCTCTCCAACGCTCGCAACGCTGAGGGGTGCTGCGGGACACGTGCCAGGTGAGTCAGGGGGTGCCACGTGGGTTGGGCACCCCCATACCTGTCCCCATAAGTCATGCATAGGCCCCCGCTCTGCAGGACCACCACACTGTGCTCCAGAGCCCTCTTTGAAGGCTTACAGCCCCTACCGCTCTCCCCATCCGCCCCCCAGCAATCCCAAGGGGGGACGCAGGGGATGCCAGGGCTCTCTGGTCCCCCAGAGCTCTGACCACCCTGCAGCACCCCCAGCTAGCACCCTCCTCGCTGCACCACTGGGGCCACGCTACCTTGGATGCTGACGTGGAAGCTCCTGCTGTCCTCCCCAGCAGGGCTAGCAGCCAGGCAGGTGTACAAGCCAGCGTCGGCCACCTACGCAAGGTCAGGAGAGGGAAAAATTGGGGTGTGAAAACAAGATGCAGGTGGGGAGAAGAAAGAGGAGCCCCTACCTTAGTGCTCTCGATGTGGAAGGTGCTCTCATTCCCTGATACAAGCCAGGGCCCTGCCAGCAGCCGTCCATCCTTCTCCCAGGTAACAGTGGGCACAGGGATGCCCGTCACCACACACGTCAGCTCCAGCGGGGTGCCCATGGCGATGGACATCTCAGTGGGATGGGACGCAGCCTCGACACGGGGCGGCTCTGCAAGGTGCACGGTGAGGCGGGTGGGCTCATCCCCTGGTTGCTCCCAAAAAATGGGCTAAGCTGCCTTCCCCAAATCCCCAGGGGAAGACACGCACCCATCACCAGGAGGTGGAAGGCTTTGCTGGCCTCCCCAACCTCGTTCGCTGCCAGGCAGGAGTACACCCCCGCGTCGGCCAGCCCCACGGCTGCCAGGCTCAGCTGCGGGCTGCCGGGCACTTGGTTGCTCTGCCGCCCCAGGGGCTCGCCATCCTTCAGCCAGGTCACGGCCGGTGCTGGGGACCCAGTGGCTTCGCAGGTGAAGGTGACATCGGAGCCCTCGGCCACCATCTGCTCCTCGCTGCTCTCGGGGCTCTCCAGGATGGGGGGCACTGGGGAGGGAGCGGTTCCCCTTAGTGGGGCTGTGGGAGCAAAGTCGGGTCCCCAGGCACTGGGGATGGGTTTGGCAGTTCCCTGGGGTCTTGCAAGCACCCAGATGTCGCTCAGCTTCTGGGACTGCTTTCAGGCTGGTCCTGCGTCGCTCCATCCTCTCCGAGCCCACCCCGGTAGCCAAGGGATGGCTCAGGACCCCCCGTCAGAAACGGCGCCGCAAAGAACAACACGTGCTCTCCCAGCAAAATTAGTGCCCAGGTGCCCCCCGCTCTCTTCTCCCCAAATCCCTGGCTGCCTCGTACCTTGTATCTGCAGGACGAAGTTGCGATCAGCCACTCCTGCCTGGCTGGAGGCGACGCAGGTGTAGAGCCCGGCGTCAGAAACCTGTGCCTGGGAGATCCTACCCCAGGGAGTGGGGCGTGGAGATAGGGAGCAGCCATCAGCTCCAGGTGCCCCCCCTGCCCCCCAAGTTCTCCACACTGGGATGCAGCCACCTCAGGGTGCAGCCGTGGCCATCCCAGCACACAAACCTGGGTACCAGCCCCAAAGCCTGCAGCCCGGCATCGCTCCGGGGTCGCTTCTTACCGCAGGAGGTGCCCAGCCGAGAGCAGGGTGACGCGGGGGGACAGGCGCAGGGGCAGCCCATCCTTCAGCCAGCTCACGTGGAGGGGAGAGGACCCCCGTGCCCGGCACTCCAGCGTCACCGCCGCAGACAGGATGCCACGGACCACCTCCGAGTCGTCGGCACCTCTCTCGATGGTGGGGGGGACTGGGCGAGGGGACAGAGGGGCTGATGGGGCTGTTGGGGACGGGTGGCCCTGGCGCTACCCCCCAGGCCCCGGCCCCGCTCACCCAGCACGCTCAGCGTGTGCAGCCGTGCGTCTTCGCCCACACTATTTCGGGCCAGGCAGGTGTATGCCCCTGAGTCGGAGGCTCGGAGCCCCTCCAGGAGCAGGGAGCTGCCATCCGGGGACATCCTGCGCAGGGAGGACGGGACGGTGACCCGTGTGTCCATCCCTCGTGTGCCCGCGGAGCAGAGATGCTCTGTGCTTGGTTGCAACCCAAGCTGCAGGTTTTGGGCCATGCTGCCAAGGCCAGGGCAGCAGCTGGGACCCTGCCAGGGTGACAGTGACCACGGCGGGCTGCAGCACCATCCAGGACCCCAGGGCTTTACCCAGGATGACGTTCCTCAGCAAACAGCTGGGACGAGCGTGTCCCAGCCCAAGCAGGGAGAGGGGGGAGAAGCAGCAGAGCTCAGCCTGCCTTGCCCTGCTCTTTTGCACATGGGGAAACTGAGGCACAGATAGGGCTGTGCCATGGTTAGCCTGTGGGGTGGTCCATCCCCCCCCAAACTCACCGGGCATGCGAAGGGGACTGCAGCCCCAGAGGCTGCCCGTCCTTCAGCCAGGAGATCTGGGGGGTGGGCTGCCCCTCCGCCCGGCACTCCAGTCTCACTCCTCTGCCCTCCAGCACGCTGTGCTCACTGGGGACCCCCGCACTGGCGATCCGGGGTGCCACTGCGCCAAGAAGAGCGGGAGGCTGAGGAAGAGAAGGGGGAGGAAGGCTCCCCTCCGAGGGAGAGTCTGCAGGGACCCCTGCCACCTTGAGGAAGCCCTACCTCGCACCAGCACCACGAAGTCCTTGCGCACCTCGGTGCCCGGGCCCCGTGCCAGGCAAGTGTATCGGCCCTGGTGGAAGGGCTGGAGGGGGCTGAGCAGCAGCTGGTCCCCCCCGGACACCAGGCCCCACTCTGGGCTGCTCTCTGTGAGGAGACGGGGTGAAGGAGGCTGCAGCAGTGCTCCTCTGCCAAGCCCTCCCCAGGCATGCGGTCCCCCCTTCCCACCCCCAGGACCCAGGTTTGGGGACATATTGTTAAAGCAGAGGTCAGGGCTCTACAGAGCAGGGTGTTTGCACTGTGTGTTGCTGGAGCTTTTTAGGAGAAAAGAGCCACTGGTTTGGGGGTGAACCCCTGTCCCAGCAGGTACTCCAGGAGGTGGTACCCAGAGAGCTCACCCCCACATCCCTCTATCACATCCCATTGCTTCAGCTTGAGGAACGAATCTGAGGCCTCTTAAAAACATGCAGGCAAAATGCCAGCCCCTTCGTGCTCTGCCTCCTCCCTTGTGAGGCCCTGCGGGTCTCTTGCAGCAGGATGAGAAATGGGGAAACTGAGGCAGGACGGCTTTAGGCAGGGCAGCGCTGAGGCTTGGGATGGCAGCCCGGCACAGCGTCCCCCTGCCGACATACCCAGCGGGCTCCGGTCCTTCAGCCAAGTGACGGCAGGCGCGGGCACGCCGGTGACTTGGCAGGTCAGGACGAGGGGGCTCCCCATGTCGGCGTCCAGCACCTCCTGCTCTGGGTCCTGGATGCCTGGGGGCTCTGAGGAGGAGGAG
>JANXJC010000054.1:14645691-14694058 GCA_027564655.1 Leptodon cayanensis | reverse complement strand
GGTCGTAGATGCCCCAGACCTGGGGACATTCAAGGTCAGGCTGGACGGGGCTCTGAGCAACCCGATCTAGTTGAAGACGGCCCTGCTCATTGCGGGGCGGTTGGACTAGGTGACCTTTAAAGGTCTCTTCCAACCCAAACCATTCCATGATTCTACAACCCCTTTGCCCTCCCCAGGGTAGACCAGAGGCTTTTTGGGGCCACATGTTGATATGTGTCTGACTGAGCGCCAGCTGCATGAGGTGCATCTCCCCAGGATGAAGGCATGGGAAGGGAAGGGAAGGAAGGGGCACTGGCCCAGTTACAGTGGTGGGATCACTGCAGCAATTAGGAAGGATGTGGAGAGCTCCCGCACCCAGGACCTTCACGGAGTAGTTCTTCACGGCCTCCCCGGCTTCGTTGGCTGCAACGCAGCTGTACGTGCCCGCGTCGTCTTCCTGGGCATTCAGGATCTGCAGCCCGTGGCCACCTGGGCAAAGGGGGTCTCCTGAGAAGGTCGCCGCTCACAGCCACAGCTGTCTATCCCCATGCAGCACAAGAAGGCATCTTAAGGGACCTGCTGATCACCTGCAAGCCTGACTGGAGGGGGCCTAATGCTCTTCTAGTGCCCAGTTTCCAGGCTTATGAAAACCAGTGCTGTCTCACCGATGCTGCTGAGGAGGCTGTAGCTATTATCAGACGATGCAGCACATGGAAAAGCAGCATCCACCTGATGGCCTGAGCCCCTCAGGTCCTGCAGGATGATGACTTCTCACCATCCCACTGCCCTGAACCACTGCCAGACCAAGAAAAGACCCTCCTCCCCCTCTCACTCCCCCAGGCATGCAGCAAGCGGCCACCACGGTCATGCAAAGCCAATGGACACCAGCATAGTACCAGGGAGCAGAAGGACATTTCTAGACGCTTTGAGGGGAACCTCGTCCTTGAGCCAGGTGATGTTGGGAGATGGGTATGCCAGAGCCTCGCAGACCAGGGAGATGGGGTTGTTGATGATCACCGTGACTTCTTCTGCAGCAGCATCATGGGCATCTCCAGCAAAGGTAGGACTGGCTGCAGAGATGTGTTTGTGTTTCAGATCAGCATTAGCACCCACTTGGGCTTCCCAATGCTTCATCCCCCCACAAGACACCATGATCCGAGTTCTGGGAGTTGGACTTGACCACCTGTGAAATGCACAGCACGTATAGCACAAGCCCAGCTTCAGACTCTGCCCTGTCTCGCTGCCCTCCAAAAAACACAGGGGGGACAGAAGACACACTCCCCCTTCCCACAAGCCCTCATCAGAGGTGGAACCTGCACTAAATGGACCCTTTATGTTCCTCCAAGAGGTCTCACAAGGGCTTTGGGGCAGGTCCAGGACCTCGTGCCATGCTGCTGGCTGTAGGACTAAGGGATCCTCACCACCTACCTGGGGCAGGCAATTAAAAAGCCCTCTAAGTCCATGTCCCCTGCTCCCACCTGAGAGTCTGCCTCCACCCAAAGGCATCTCGTACCAAAAACATCTAGCAGGTAGTGCTTGGTTTGATTTGCCACAGAGCTGGAGGCCATGCAGGAGTAGCGGCCAGCATCAGACAGGGAGGCTTGGGGGATGTGGAGCACGGAGCCATCCGGGGAGATGGAGAAGTTGTCTCCACTGGGCAGAGGGTGGCCATCTTTCAGCCAGGTGATCTTAGGTTGGGGGTTGCCTGTGTAGGGTAGAAAGCAGTTTTTGGCCTTCATGCAAAGTTTTTCCATGCGTGAGCACAGCCTGACCAGGGTCATTCCGCCAGAGCTTTTCTGGGAAGCAGGGACACCAGCCCAAATCCAAAATTATCATGATCTGGATCAGGTTTTTAGAGGCTGCTGGACGAGCCAGCAAGAAGAAAGAGAACTGTCCTGAATAGGAGATGATTAATTACTCCCATCACTAAAGGAGAAACCAGATTAGAGGAATTTTAGCTCCATTTGGGAAAGATTGGAGCTTACGTTGTGGAACAAGCTCCCCACGTGGGCGCCCCCTCCCCAGCGCTTCCAGGACAGCCCAACTGCAAAGCCAGGAACTATCCCAAAAAAGCTCTTCAGCCGATTTCAGCTATTCTCAGGTCATCGACTGGAGCCGTCCATTTGCTCCACGCTCCCGAGTCCCATCTCCCACCTGCTCATGCCACCTCTGCTCCCTGCGTGATGCTCACCCACAGCCAGGCAAGACCAGGTGACAGGGTGACCCTCGGGTACTTTGGTGGTCTCTTCTTCCCCCGCGTTCTCAATGTGGGGAGGAACTAGGAACACAAGCCACCGGGGACCTCAGCAGCTGGTCAGCTTCGCTGAGCCTCTGAGCTCACATGCTAAGGCACGAAAGACTCCAGCACTGCAGCTCCCACCGTGCCCAGTCTTAACTCGCGCCTGTTCCTGCAAGGGTGAAGCTCTGAAATCCCACCAGGAATCCTGCAGCAAACGGAGGACCCCTCCTTACCTAGGACCTCCACGTAGAAATGCTTTCTGGCCTCCCCAGCTACGTTGCTGGCCAGGCAGGAATAGTGGCCACCATCCTGGGCTCGTGCACGGGTGAGCCTCAGCAGCCAGCCCCCTGCAAGCACGGAGCAGAGAGATCTCAGGGCCCTGATCCAGGCACCAGCCCATCCCAGCAGTGCTCCTGCAGGGCTGGAGCTCCACCGTGTTTAAACCCATCGGTATTGGGGCAAAAAGTGTTCTCGAAGTGCTCGTCTCTCACAGCATCCATGCCCCATCCCTGACCTGAAAGCACATGCGTGTGCTTGCTGGGAGTGACAGGAGAACCGTTCCAGGACCAGGTGACTGTGGGCAGGGGAATGCCAGTGGCCTCACAAGTCAGCGTCAGGGATCCTTGCAGAGAGACGCTGATGTTGGTTGTTGATCCTGATCCTTGAATGAACTCAGGAGGAACTGGGGACGCAGAAAAGGATGGACATCCATTTGCAAAGCAGCCAAGACATTAAAGGAGCAAGGCAAAGGGGGAAAACTGGGTAAACCCAGCTTGTTCTCACCCTCCTGCTTTGTACAGTTTGAGGACACAAGCCCAGAAGGGCCATTAGCACCATCTGAAGTTGTTGACTTTGAAATTGTTATGGGACAGGTGACGCACAGCAAGTATGTGCTGCTTACCTGCACCCCCAGGCCCACGCTTACAGGTGTGACACCAAGCTGGCCGCACGCTTTGAGCCACCTCAGGCCTTTTTCAGCTCAAGCGCTTGGTACCTTGACCCATGAGGTTTCCCCGACTCCTTGGGAGGTAGATGACCTTACAAAGTGTGAGATGGTCTGCTCTGATGACCCTGGAAAGAAACTCCTACTTGATGGACACAGTTCTACAGCTATGCCTGCAGCATACCCCTTCTGACCCAAGACCTTCTACGTGCTGGGTTGTCCAAGATATACTCCGTGTCAGGTTGCTCTGTGTGCTTATGCTGCATCAAACACGTGGTGGGACATCACCACCCTCCTGAGCCTGCCTGCATCCATGCACCCCAGCCACCAGCCCCGTCCCGCACCCTTACCATGCACCACAACATCAAACTGCCTCTGCTCCTGCCCCACCGCGTTTGCCACCAGGCAAGTGTAGCGTCCTGCGTGGGCCACCTCCGCCTCGGGGATGCGCAGCCGCCTCCCTTGCTCCGTCAGCAGGATCCCATCCCTGCCGGCCACGGGCTGCCCGTCCTTCACCCACGTCACCGTCGGCGGTGGCGTCCCCGCGGCCTCACACTCCAAAACCGTCTCGCCAGCCTTGATGACAGAAACCTTCCTCGGGGCTTTGCTGCCGCCCCGGATCCTTGGCAGCGCTGTGGGCAGAGGGACACAGGGCGGAGGTGATGCCGTAGCAACTCCCTTGGCCGTATGTAAGCGGACATACAAACGCCATCCGTCTGGATGGCGGCAGCAGGAGGGCGAAGTAAACGTGAGTGGGTACAACTAGTGCAATTGGGCTGCTAGAGTGAAAACCAGCTGCAACCAGCTTGGAGCCAAGAGGAAAGCTGGAGGGGCAAAGCTAGCCCAGCTAGCAGCACCCTTTCCAAAACTCCCAAAGCAGCAGGTAATGGCTGTGAGCTTTTGGGTCCAGCTGGACCTTTCATTGAGAGAGATCATGGCACATTCAGCCACCCCCACAGGCCCTCTGTATCTCTGGGGCCCCCCAGCTCACCGTACACCTCCAGACGATGCTCCTTGCTGCTGCTGCCGGCGGCATTCCTGCACTCACAGGTGTACGTCCCCGTGTCCACCAGCCGTACCTTCTCGATGTACAGCATGCTCCCTCCCGTGGACACCAGCTTTGGGCTCCCAGGCTGGGTGGAGAGGGGCTCACCTGCCCGGGGAAGGAGACAACAGCATCCTCTCAGGTTCCCAGCAGGACCAGTTCCCACCCAGAAGCTGGTTACTGCTCAACATAAAGCACTCCTTGCTCCAAGGAGACCAACACCTGTCTGGTGGCTCAACACACGTGTGGGGAGGGATGAAGCTGAGGAGCAGGACCCTACCGTCCTTCCACCAGCTCCGGGTGGGGAAGGGGATCCCCTGGCACTCGCAGGCCAGCCTGACGGACTGTCCCTCCAGCGCGGACACGGTGGCGGGCTCTGCCGAGGAGGAGGACGGGGGCACTGCAGGGCATGAGAGAAGAGGAGCAGCTCCCTGATGGCGCTGGATGAGAGAAGAGGGGCAGCTCCCCGCTGGAGCTCCATCCTGCTTGGCTACACGCCACCCACAGCTCCGCTGGGCTCCACACAAAGAACCCACAAGCCTCCCCTGCACTGGCTCCATGTGGAAATAATAATCTTGACTCTCCAGCTATTAAACGAATGATGCTTTTAATTGCACGTGGCCTACAGCAGAGGATGACCGAGCATCCCGCGCCAGCCACACAGGCAGGCCAAGCCCAGGTTGGCCAGACACAGCCTTATTAGGTAGCACTGCTCGCTGGGAAGGTTACCTAACTCTTTCCATTATCAGATGCTGTTCTCGGTTGCTCATAAATACAGCTGGCTGGAAAACGGTAACTCCTTCCCATGAGGGATATCAGTTTGTAGAAGAAAAACCCTAACACCCAGAAACCCCTGAAAAACAAAAACAGCAGAACCCAAACAATCCACCCGAGCCAGGACGCCAGACGTGCAAACGTTTCCCTGGGAAGGGATCGCAGGAACGAGCCCTGATCAGGAGAACTGGATTTTCTCCACTCCCTGGCTGCCTGCCTGCAGGACTTCCACCAACTGGCCGAGAGCATCCCCGAGAAAAGCCAGACCTTGGCTCAGCCCCCAGCGCTGCAGACGTGCTGAACAGGCTGGGAGGCTGCAAGGATGCTCAAACAGAGCAAGAAAAAGCAGTCGGTGTCCATCTTGGCAGCGGCCCGGGAACCACCACTGGCATCCCAACTTGGGCAGGGGGAGACAAAGGGGATGATACCTGCAGCGAGCGCCGCACTGACAAAGTGCAAAAAAAGGACAGAGAAGTCCTGGCAATAGCAAGGAAATCCCTTCACTCTCCTGCCCAAATTTTGGAAAGACACCTCTTCTGCATTGTCACTGAAATCTCCCCCCAAGACTCATGCAAACTTTGTTTTTTTCCCCTCTGACACCTGTTCTGGTGGGGATTCCCTACCACTTCCAGCTCCATCGTTTTGCAGAGCTTTAATATTTTGGGCTTAGCATTTTCCAAGCCAGTCAACTACCCCAGGTACATATTATACATATAACCAAATAGTATGTAATATAGTATATACGTGTGTATACATATGTACACGCACGCACGTTATATTTGCCCCTGATGGACTATTTCAGCCACGGTGGCCCTTACCCCAGACGTCGAGGTTGTAGTGTTTCTCCAGGTGGCCAGGCGCCTGGCACGTGTACCTGCCCGCATCCTGCACGGTGGCTTGCCCGATCTGCCAGAACAAGCAGAGACACTAAGATGCTCTGCAGCAGAACCGGACCCACACAGCCCCTCCATGGGGGGATTTTGTGCCAGCATGGGGATGAGATCAGCATGAGGGGTGGGAATGGTGCTGAGCCATGGGCAGCAGGGAGGGACACCCCCTCCCTCTGCACCCACTCCCTCCCAAGGGTGGGGAGAGGGAGATGGGGGGTCTTCACAGCCCTGTTTCCCCTCCCATCCTCTGCAACACTCTGAAGCGTCACCTGGAGCACAGTCCCCTCTGCAGACAGCTGCACACCCGGCTTTGGTGTGAGTAAGTTCCCATCTTTCAGCCAGCGGGACCTCCGCGGGGGGACCCCGGGGGCCAGGCACTCCAGGGTCACTGGCTGGTTGACGATGACAGTGATGTTCTCCTCCTCGCCCAGGGTGGTGGGGGCCACTGGAAAACAGATCAACAGGGCAACACCTTCCCCAAGCCCCCCGCTTTGGTACCCCTCCTTAGGGCTGGTCCCCCACAGCAAGGGGACAGCGGAGCAGCCCCATAGTCCCGAGCATCGCCTCCAGCCCCACGGCCACGCTGGCAGGAAGGGGCTGGGGACGCATGGGGGTACTTACATCGCACCTGGACAGTGGCCTCACGTCTGTCCTCCCCCGCAGCGCTGCTGGCTACACACGTGTATGTCCCCGAGTCCTGGAGGTGAGCAGTGGGCAGGGACAGCACGCGCCCACCGGAGAGGATCTGTGCTCCCCCCAGAAAGAGCCCAGATGAGCACAAAAGCAGAGCTGGGCTGCAAGCCGGCACGCAGGAACAGGGATGGGTGGGCATAAGCCTGCCTTGAGCCTGTCCTCGTCACGTCCTGGGGAGCCTCTGCCCATCCATGCCCCTCATGGCCAGAAAGCCCAGCGAAGGGCTGAGTAGGTCCATGCTCCCATGGACCAAATGCAGGGGCAGGTCTGGGCAACGGAGCATCTGCTCAGCTCCAGCAATTGGTTTTTTTCAAAGCCAGAAGAAGGAAAAGGAGCATCTTCCTGGAGGGATGTCCCCAGCGAGCCCCCCACTCCCTCAGGGGCCACCTCACCCACCTGCGGGCCACCTGGTGCCATGCTGGACACCAGATTGCCATCCTTCAGCCACAGCAGCACTGGAGCTGGGGTCCCCGTGGCATTGCATTCCAGTGTCACCGGCTCATTCATCATCACCGTGACGGGGCTGGGGCCAGCTGTGATCTGTGGAGGCACTGGGGAGGGGGCAGGGAGCAGAGAAATGTCACCAGAAGCACTGGGGTGCAAAAGGGACAGAGGGTATAGGAGACACCAGGGTATGGACCAGGCAATACCCATCCACGGGGCCGTGGTTTTCTGGGACATTGTTTGGGATAGACACGGAGGATTGCATGGCTGGAATTGCAAATGTGTCAGAGGACAGGGGCTCTGCTAAAGCCATCTTCCAGTGACATGTCCCAAGGGCTGGGATGGCCCCACTGGACCCACACAAGCACAAGAGGTCCTGGGGGGAGCTCTCGGCACTCAGACAGCCGCAGTCCTTCCCACCGTGGACTCACCGATCACCTGCAGATTGTACCAGAGCTCGGTGACACCGGCCACGTTGGAGACCATGCAGCGGTAGCTGCCAGCATGGGAGAGCTGGGCACGCTGGATCTCCAGGCGCTTCCCATCCCTGGACAGGGTCCAGCTCGGCCCAGCCAAGAGCTGCTCATGCCCCTTGTACCAGGCAATGTCTGGAGGGAAGCAGGGAGCTGAGCTGTAAGGAACGATGCCGCCGCTTCTCTCGCTGAGGGGACCCAGGGAAAGCCCCAGGGGCATGTGAGCAAGAGCCGAGGGAGAAGACTGACTCACCGGGCGCAGGCAGTCCTGAGGCCAGGCACTCCAGGGATACCGTGCCGTTCTCCAGGATGGCCAGGTCCACCGCACTGGGTTCGATGTTGGGAGGCACTGCAACCCAGCACGCACGGTCATCGGCTCCGCGCAGCCCGAGGCGGCTGCAGCCGCACGGTGCGGTGCCGAGGGGCATGGCTGGGTGGACTGGGGGGGCTCTTGGCTGGCACACGCCAGGTCCTGGGAGAACAGTGGCCAGGGCCCCCCGCTCTGGGAGGGGACCACATCACCACACGGTGCCACTGCTGCTCCTCAAGTCAGCTAGCAGATTTCTTGCCCCCTGGGATGAGATATTCATCCTTCCCAGGCCAGGGGTCTCCGCTCCCTGCCTGGTTTCTTACCCAACACCTTCAGCATCACATGCTGCGATGCTGACCGAGGGGTGCTCTGGCCAGAGGGACTGGGAGTAGACCCTCCACCGGCAAGCACCCATCAAGGATGGATGCTATGGTTTACTGTGGTGTCAGTGGCCATCAGCTCTCAGACTTGGGTTGAGACTGGCGAAGGGCAAGATCCCAACGGATCAAGCCAGTGACCCTACGCCTCCCAAAAAGCAGGGCCAAGAACACCGACTCCCTTGGCTAGCCATGTCCTCCCTGACAGACGGCAGGGATAGCAGGTCTCGCCCCAGATACTGCACTCACCTTGCACCGAAACCTGCACCTCCGCCTGGGCCACCCCTGCCCGGCTGCTGCCCTGGCAGATATAGACCCCTTCGTGGCTGAGCCCCACGCGAGTGATCAGCAGGGTCCCACCGTCCTCAGACACCACCACACCATCCTGTTCACCCAGCGGGTGCCCATCCTTCAGCCACCTGCGAGGAGGGGGGCGGGCAGCGAGTCCTTAGTCTGTCCCACCACCCCCTGGCCCCCATTTCTGCTCACCGAAGGAGTGAACAGCAAGGTGCTGGCAGCCAGGACTGTCCCCTTGTCACCTGGAAAGGGGCTGGCAGCACCCAGACCACTAGGAAGACTGGGATCCCAGGGGCAAGGAGCAGGACTGATGCCTCCCATCCTAAGGGACACCCCAAGCTGGGGTCTCCATCACCCATCCTGAGCCCCCATCCCGATCTCTGCCGTAGCTTTGCACGCTGGGCTGCGGAGCACCCCCAGGGAGTTACGCAGCCCCTAAGGGAGCTCAGGGGGACGTGGGCAGGACCCTCCCCCCTCTGCAGTACTCACTGGAGCTGGGGTGTGGGGATGCCCACGGCACGACAGTGAATCCTCAGGGAATCGTTGGCGACAGCCGTCAGGTGGCTTTCCCCATCGCCGATCAGCAGCTGGGGGGGAGCTGGGGAGGGGGGAAGGGGACCTCAGGCTGGGGCCACCCTCGGACCCTGGCACAGGGAGCAGCCAAGGGCTCGGGGGGTCCAGGACCCCAGTGGTACATTAAGACCCACAGGAGGAGCATTTTAACCAGCAGACATGAACCTTGGACACGCAGGCTGTAGCTGAGAGAGGCATTCCCCACGGCGTTCGTGGCCGTGCAGGTGTAGAGGCCGGTGTCCGTCACCTGGGGCTCAACCAGCCGGAGGGACCCCGAAGGGAGGATGCTGTACCTTAGGGGAGAGGGAACAGAAGAGCTGGATGGGAGGAACAGCCATGTCCTCCGTCACCTACCTCTGGGCAAGAGCTAAGGGCTGAGAGCTCACCATCTCCTTGAGACAGCCAAGAGTAGGTCCCCAGGGCCACCTCCTGCACAAGGAGGGCAGCAGAGCTGTCCACGGGTGCAAAATCCCTTTGCTCAGCTCCTGTGTGAGCTCAGCACGAGGCAGCAGTGTGAGCCACCCACCCGGGGGGGACGGGGCTCCCTGCGGAGCATGGCCCCTGCAGCTGGAGCTGGCTGTGCTCTCGCTCCCAGCACTGTCTGTGCTCCACAGACATAACATCATCTCAGCCCACGGCCTCAAATTCCTCCCCGTGTGCTCCCATAAATCGCCCAGGCACATGAGGACAAGCCAGCTGAGATGTGGAGAGCAGCACAGGTCAACCAGGAACAGCCATGGGAAACCAGGCAAGAATGACAAGGTAACACAGTCCCTCAAGAAGAGCAAACCCAAGATGCCTTCCTGCTTCTCCAGGCCACAGCAATCCTCAGGTGCAGGGGAAGAAGTGGCTGACCCCAAAGATCAGGGCCCATAATTTTAGGGACCCCCTTCCAGCATGGTGTTAATGTGCTGAATAAACAGGTCCTGCTTCTTAGGGGGAAGACCAAGGCACCTGCTAAACACATATCCAACCACTCTCCAGGTTATCTTCTCTCGTCAAATGGCATTAAATGACTGTCCCATCACTGCCATCAGCCTCAACGCCATCAAAAAATGAATTTGGCACTCCAGAAGTCACCCACTGGAACAGAACTGGCCTTTAAACCCACATTCCGATGCAGACAAAGCCACCGCCGGGCTCACAGCTGTGTTTCTGCCAAACTTTGACCCAGGAGTGTTTTGATGCCTAAAGCCCATGAAGTCACCCCAACACGTGGGTTGCGAGAGGCACGGGAGGCTGCAGCACCCCCACCCTCCACGGCTGCCTGTCCTCTCCACGCTGCTCTCCTCCTCCTCCAGACCTCAAAACTCCTCCTCGGTGCCCTGCAGCCTCCTGGGTGTGGAGCAGCGTCGAGCCCTGGTCCAACACCTCCCGCAGGGATCCACCGTCCCCGGGCCCGTCCTTGGCCTCGCCGCCTCCAGCACCGTGACGGCACGAGGCAGGAATGTGCAGGAAGGCAGATGGGCGAGCGGGGCTGGGGAGCTGTGCTGGAGCCGCCTTCCCTTCCCAACCCCAACCTGTGTCCAGGGTGAGCGTGCAAAGGGTCAGGAGCAGCTGCTCCATCCCAGCAGATGTTTGTATGATGGAAAAAAAACTGGTGATTCTTGCTCTGCTCTCTTTGAAGAGCAACAGTAACGCTGCGCTGCTCAGCTGTCTCTGCTCCTGCCAGAGCATTGAGCATCAGCTGCTCAGCACCAGCGATGCCCTTCATACCTCCCCACTGCTGCTGCCCTTCGCGGACTCAACACCCCTCCGGCGAGACACACAACGCCAAGAGAGCGCGGCCCCCGCACCCACAGCCCCCCTTACCTTGCGGAGGCGAGAGGCAGCGGCTGGGACTCCTGGGTCCACACCACCAAGGGAGGGGGATAACCTTGGACCTCGCAGGGCAGGGTGGTCTCCTGCCCAAGCACAGCCAGGACGGTTACGGGGTCTGACGCCTGCGATCCGTTCATACTGATCCTGGGCTTTGCTGGATGGAGATGGAGCACGGCTGGTGCGGGAACACTTCAGGTGCCCCACAGCCCTCGCTGCTGCTCTTTCCATCCGCAAAACCCATCTGGCACCTGGCTAGGTGGCCCAAGGAAGCTAGGAGAGTCCCCAGGTCACACTTGCCCTGCCAACCACCCTCTGGAGACATTCTATAGGAGCTGGCGCCAGGACCTGTCCTGGGCACTCACTGCTGACGGAGAGCTGCATCTCCCGGCTGGAGAAGCCTGCCACGTTGGTAGCTGTGCAGAAGTAGGTCCCAGCGTCCCCAGGGGAGGGCAAAGGGATCAGGAGGGTCCCATCAGGGTCAAGGCGGTAGCGCGGGCTCAGCGAGATGGGCTCTGTGCCCTGCAGAGGAAGGGGAAGGGAGGAAGGAAGACAGCAGAGACTTTCCCACGAGCTGAGCAGCCCAAGGGCAAGAAGGCGGCTCTGGATTCATCAGAGCAAGCCACCTCCCAGTCCCAGCTTCCCAGGGCACTTGGTGCCAACTCCATGGGGAGCCACAGCCACACCGGAGAGCTACATCCCCTCCAAACACATTACCCCACACCCGAGGGTGCACCACAGCCTGGCTGGGGGGAGGACGGCAGCCTGCCTGTCCCTGTCACCTACCTTTGCCCAGGTGACAGTAGGGGGGGGCACACCAGTGGCATTGCACCTCAGGGCAATGGCCACTCCCTCAGTGGCGGTGATGAGGACAGGGCCAAGCTCAATGCTGGGAGGAACTGGGAAGAAAGAGAAGCACCTCATCCTGCACGGCCAGGACCACGTCCGCCAGAGAGAGCGGTGGTTTGTTGCTCAAGCGGTGCAGAGGGCACCCGTCCCTGTTCACCTCAGAGCCGGGATGCCTGGTACCCTGCCACTCACCGTGGATGACCAGGGATACATCCTGACTGTGTGAGCCCAGGCTGTTGGTCACCTCGCAGGTGTACCTCCCCGCATCCCCCCGAGATGCCTGGTCCACGTGCAGGCTCCCATCAGCCCGGACGGAGTAGCGGCTGCTCGGGGCTACCTGGGCACGGGCAGAGAGCAGAAAGCAGGACAGACGGGAGGGTCAAACATTACCGTATCGCTGTGTCTTTGGGGGATATCGAGAAACTGATCCTTGAGCAGTAGGAACATCCCAACGTGGTGATAAACCCATGTTACCCTCCCAACTCAAATGCTCTCCTGGCATCTTTCACCAGCAGCTTTGGCCCTGGGAGGTTGGGCCACCCGTCCTGCAGCAAAGCCCCTGCCCCAGGGCCATGCTGGGGGCTGCCTACCCACCCACCATCCCAACGGGCACGGAAGCCTCACCGGCTGCCCGTCCTTCAGCCAGCGGCGGGCTGGGAAGGGCCTCCCGACCAGGATCACGCAGGGCAGCGACACAGGCTGGCCTGAGAGCGCGCGGACCACGGGGGATGCGAGAGCTATTTCTGGGGCTGCTTGAAAGAGGGGAAAGGGAAACTGTTAATTGGAGATAAACTGGCCAGGAACACTCAGAACAGATCTGGATTGCCTTTCTTCCAAGATCCAGACCTTGACTCGGCACAAGCCGGCTCCGATATTCAGCTCCCCCAAGAATTTGGGGATATTCATCTACAATTTGGGTTCAAGCACATGTCAGTACATTAAGCCAAAGGTGCGCAAGGGTGTTATCCAAGCCCCGCACTGGGGAGGGGGGGTTGCCGAGCATTCGCCATGGCTGGCTCAGGAGCAGACGTGGCTGCACGAGTCTGGCACTTGCTCACCACCAGCGCTGGCAGCAGCCGGGATCAATACACCAACAAAAGCACGTAAAAGCAAACCGTGTCCGGTGACTGTGAGCTTGACCTCCGCTTGGATTTTCCCAAACTCGTTCTGGGCTTCACAGATGTAGATGGCTTGGTCATCCAGCGAGGCACCTGGAGCACAGCAGGGAGAAGCCTGAGCCCAGTAGGGCTGGAGAACCCCAAGCAAGCTGCAGGATGGGGTGACACCATCCAGCCCCCCACCCCGGCCCCGATGGGTGAGAGACCCTGCAGCACTGGAGGCTTGCAGGCTGTTACAGCACAGCTAAGTTTGCACAAGTAAAAAGCGCAACTAAACCCACTAAGTCAATGCTTTACTGCTGCAAAAATATGGGCATGGGGGCTAATCCCACTGCTGGGACACCGGCCTGCAGCAGGCAGGGGAGAGCACCCAAGGGTGACACTGCCTAAGCATGCACCCAGGCGGGATGCCCGCGTGTGCTCTCCACCACGCCAACGCACGCCTGCACGCTCAGCTCTCTTACTGTCGATGAGGAGCTCGGCAGCCTCCAGCTTGCTGGAAACACCAGGCGGCCCACGCCAGCCCGTCACGGGCTTCCCGTCCTGCCGGGACCAGGTGACCCGTGGAGGGGGAGAGCCCTCGACGCGGCACAGCAGGCTCACGCTCTCCCCGACCTCCACCGCCATGTCCCCCAGGGGCTCAGGAAAGTGAGGGGCAGCTGGAGGAGAGAGCAGCGGAGAAGGGTCTCAGGTAGGTCCGGTACCCCGGCTTCCCCATAGCAGGCTCTGCACATAGCCAAGCCTGGAGAAGAGACAGGGCTGCAAAACCCACGAGCCAGGTGCCTTGAAAAGTTATGAGACTGACTTAAAGTGGTGTTTTTCCAAAGCTGTTATAGCCATTGCAGTTTCATCCCTTCCAGTTACACTTAGCACCCCCCTGGCCCAGCAAAACCTCATGCATTTTTCCACCTTTAACTGCTTCAAGCCTTACTGCCCCCAACTCAGAACCTCCTCTCCTCCTCCTCCTCCCCAGGCTCTTCCATCCCTTCTGCCTATGGTGGGAAGCCCTGAGCATCAGTTGTACCTGGGTTTTCAGACACACAGAAGCCACCTCCCACCTCCACCTAATCCCACTAATGGCACTTTGCACCCCCAGCCTTGCCCCAAGCTGTCACATCCCATGCAATAGCATCTGCACCAATCTTCCACCACTTCTTGAGCCTCTTCCCTCCTCTAACCCTTGGAAATCCCACCAGGCTTCAGCCCCCTTGTACTGAGCACTGCCACCCACATGCTGGGAAACACAGGAGCTGGGGGCAAGAGGAACCTTGGGAAGCAGCAAGCAGGAGCTGAGCCTGGGAGGGACAGCAGTGGAGATAGGCTCGAGTGCTCGGTGGCACCCAAAAGGAGAGGCAAAGACTTACACCCCACGTCCAGCACAGTGCCATCGAAGGCGACGCCAGCCTCACCGAGAGCCTCGCAGACGTATTGCCCCGCATCCTCCTCCCGCAGCGCCTGCAGCCGCAGGACGGCACGCTGGGTGCCGGCTGGGAACGTCGCCACCGCCTGCTCGCCTGCCCCGAGGACCCCCCCGCATCAGCACCCTGAGCGCCTCTGGGGGTCCCTCCCACCGTCGGTCCGGGGGACCCCACGTGTGATGTCTCTGCAGGGTGGTGGAGACCCCCTGGTGCACGGAGAGGGTTTGCTCCCCAGGTCTATCCCAGTCTCACCTTTGTACCACGTGATGTGGGGTGGGGGGACCCCCAAAACCCAGCACTCCAGGGTCACGTCTTCTCCCACCAGTGCCTTCAGGCTGGGCGTCACCGCCAGGATTGCAGGAGGCTCTGTGCCATGGGGAGAGGGACAGCTTTGGTGATCCCCTGCAGGGCTGGTTGTGCTGCCATTCACCCTGCGGGGACCCCGGAGCCCTGGGAGCTTCCCCCCAACACCCTCCATCACAGACAGCCCCATCCCATAGCTCGTGTGCTGCAAGGTGCGAGCCAGCAGCCAAGGTAGCGCAAGGAGGGATAACAAATCCCTCCTGCAGCAGCTCTGAGCCTGGGCCCTTCCTGGGATGCTGCCGGCCGGCGGGGAGCAGGTACCGGTGAACTCCAGGGTGATGACTTGCTCGTCCCAACCCAGCGCGCTGCTGGCGTAGCAGCTGTAATTCCCCGCATCCTCTGGGACGGCAGCCGTGATGTGCAGGGTACCCCGAGCATCTGTGAAAACCCTGCGGCAAATGGGGAGAGAGGGAGAAACGAACCCTGTAAAAACAGAGCCAATGAAAAATGGGTCGAAATAAATGAGCAGGCTTAAGGCCATCCTGCACACGTGCTAGGTGCTGGGCATTTGATAGATGTGGGTTAGCACTTAAAGCCAGCTCCATCAGCTGCTGCAGGGAAGGATGTTACTTTGAACCAGGGAAAAGCATTGAGAATTGGGCCTTTTCATCTCCAAAGTAAAAAAACTTTCCCCAAAGCCCACTCCAGCACTCGCAGCCTGACACAGGCAGGCAGGTGGAAGCCAAAACGTAGAAGAAATTAAGGGGAAGCACAAGGAGTATTTTGAGACTTGAGCACACAACGGGCGTACAAAGAACCTCGAGTCCCCCTCGGTGGGGATGGTGACCTGGATAAGGCAGAATGGCTTAAAAATAAATACATGAAATTAAGGCTAGCACCATGCCAACCATCTCAGGTGCACAGGTTGGGGATATTGCAATACCTTCCTCTTTCCAGACCTATGGGCAACCCCAAGCCCCTCTCCCTCACCCCGTGCATCCCTGCAAGGGTGGCACAGGGAGGAGGAAGGCACCCACGTCCCCCCAGGTTACCTCTCGTCCTGCTCCAGCACCCAGCCCCAGCGCTTCCAGGTGGTGTGGGGCGGGGGGTGACCCCCAGCCGTGCAGTTCAGCCACAGCTCCTGGCCCCTGCTGAAACGCTGGGGGCTGGCATCGACCTTCACCCACGGTGCCTCTGCACAGGGTTGGAGAAGGGTTCAGTCCCCCGGGGGCCATCTGCCACCCACCCATGGGCCAAGGCATCTCCCGGGCCAGGATCCCCCGTGGGGCAGAGCCTACCCCGGACGAAAAGCCAGAGGGAGGCGGCGGCAGTGCCGTGGGCGCTGCGTGCCACGCACTCGTACAGGCCCCCGTCCCCCGGCCGCAGGCGGCTGATCTCCAGCGAGCCGTTCTGCAGCAGCCTGGTCCGGCCGTCCCCTGGCTGTGCCGCCTTGCCGTCCCAGCTCCACGTCAGGTTGTAGGGCACGTCGCCCAAAACCGGGCAGGACATGACCACGTCTTGCCCCGGTGAAGCTGTGATGTTGCCTGGGACTACGAGACGTGGCGGTGGCTCTGCAAACACGGCACGTGGGGGTGAAATGAGCCCGTGCCCAGCCACAGACCTGGAGACACGTGGGCACCAAGGCTTGGCACGAGCAGTCCCCACCTGAGACAGAGACGTAGGTGTGAGCCCGCGTCACCCCAAACTTGCTTGTGGCTGTGCACTCATAAAACCCTTCGTCACTCTTGGACACCGCAGGGATCAACCAGCTGATGTTCCCCGAAGTCCTGTGAAAAGGGAGAGGCTATGGGGGTCAGCCCCACGCTGGGGCTGCTGTGCCACCACCCTGCTCCAAATCCCTGGGACTTTTTTCCATCCGAGTCAGGCAAAGGGGTGCACCCCCACCTCCCGCAGATATGTCCCTTGGGATTTTCCTCTGCTGCCTTGGGATGCTCAGAACTTGCAGGCCCCCAGCCGGCACACAGCATCCCCCCAGCCAGCACAGCTCAGGGGGCTGTTGCTGCCCACATGGATCCATCGCAGATCCCACTGGGCCAAACCAGAGGCTCACCTGAAGAGCTGCTCTTCCCCGAGCTTCATCCTACCACGGCTGAGCTGCAGGCGGAAAGGGACCTCGCTGCGTGCAGAGCAGGAGATCAGCTGCGGCTCATGGTTGTAAGCCTGGATCTTGCTGGAGATGTTCACTTTGGGTAGACCTGGAAGTAGATGGGGTCACACACACATAGAACACTCTTCGGGAGCTCACCAAGAGCTGCACTGGGAAGCAGGATTAAAAAAAAAAAACTAAACCAAACAGCAGAAACCAAAGCAGAAGTGGTGCTGGAGCCTTTGGTCCCTCCTCAACACCCTTGAGGACTGTGGGGACCACTCACCAGGGACCACGCTGGTGTAGGTGGCCCCGGAGAGGCGGTGCAGGGGGTGGCCCTGGGTGTCTTCACCCTTCACTTTCAGCAGAAAGTCACCCGGGGGGACGCGGAGCAGCGAGCCCACCCAGAGCTGCCCCGAGGAGGTGTTGGAGAGGGGCCGGGCAGGCAGCGAGAGGAGGGCATGGCCGGAGGTGTTGAAGAGCTCGATCTCCTGCAAGTACCCAGGCGGCTTCAGACCGGTGCAGTTCACCACCACGGAGATGGGCAGACCTGGAGAGGAAGGAGGGAGAGAACAACCCAGCCACGTTCCCAGCTGCAAGAAGCCCAGACACAGCACCCATGCCCTCGGGCCAGCACCAGCCTCACCCTGCACTGGCCGCTCTCCAGGCTGGCTGGCACCAAAGTCCAGCTGGGTGGAGAAGCTGGCTTGAAAATTAATGTTGCTGATGCCCGTGATCCTCAGCGAGTGGCGGCCGCTGCTCTGGGTCTGGAAGCGGAACGAGAGGCACATGCTGAGGGCAGGGGAAGGGAGAGGCGATGGGGAAGGGAGGAGATGGCAGCCAGCCCCTTCCAGCCCGCTCACGCGTCCTCTGCCAGGCTGGAGGTGAATGGGGGGAAAAGCCCACGCCTGGCAAAGCCTGGCCAGGTAAATATGCATCAGGGGACGGGTAGGGGACTACGTGCGGGGTCTGCCACCAGCCTACCGTGACCGACCATGTCCCTGGCTCGTGGGGCTCCACAGCCACCACCATGGCCGAGTTGGGGATGCTGAGCAGTTCTTTCAGACCTTGGCCTTTCTCGAGGACCTTTCCTGCAACAGTGAGCGAACCTCTGCGATGGGCAACCCAGGTCCACCCAGGCAGCAGCCCCCTCCCTCCGGGCTCACCATGACGCAGAGCCCATCACACAGCTCTCACAGCCTCGGCAGCAGAGAAAACCCTCCTAAAACCAGAGGCAAAGCCAACCCAGGAGGGGAGCAGAGCAGATGCGCTTGGTGTTTAATGAGGTCTTTGCAGCTCATTGCTTTTTTGTTTCAGTTTTCAGCACAGGGTTCGGTGATCCCCGTGCCTACAGCCTCCCTTTTGTCCTGACACGATGGCTCTCCAGGAGGCAAAGCATCACCCCCAACCCGTTCTCCTCTCCCGGGCTCCTACCTGCCGGATCCCGGACCTCGATCCCTGGGGCAGGGCCGCTCAGGGAGATGGTGACCTCCTTCAGGCTAGGGTCAAAGGGGACGGGCCACGTGTGCTCCCCACCATCTTCGTGGTCCGTGGACAGTAAGTGGACTTTGGAGGCTTGGATGGCCTCTTCCACCCACTTCAGCACCTGAGGGCACACGGGGGAGGATTAACACAGCTCCCTCCTCGCCACCTGGCACGGCCGTTTCGGGAGCAGGGCTGTATTGCACTGGGCCAAAATCTCAGGCATGGCTGCAAAAGAGTGCCCGGGCGAAGGGCCAGCCCCAGCCAGGTCTGGGGGGTGCCAGCACGAGGGTGGCATGGGGACGGGTGGGCAGGAGGTGACAGCCCTGGCTGAGCCCCTCTTGCTACGAGCAGGTGCAAAAGGAATTGAGTAATTCGGTGTCGTTGTTATTGCCAAGCGGCTTCTGCCCAGCCGCTCGGAGCAGACGCGTTATTACCCCACAGCTCGCTCTTGGGAACAGAAACCATTAAAACACACAACTGCCAGAGGCTGGGCAGGGGCTGTTGCTGGGAGATGCTGCCCAGTAATGAGCAGAAAAGCACTTCGATCTTCTTCATGTCACTGAGATTTCATGCTGGTCGAGAGCTTCGAGGACAGGGAGAGGCAGAGAGGCTCCTCTCCCTGCGGCCGGGCCACCCGCCCCATTCCCAGGGTGCTGACGGCAATGGGAGCACCCGATCTTCAGCCTGAGCACCCGATCTTCAGCCTGAGCCCCGAGCAGACACCTCCCCTCCGTGGCAGCAGGCGAGTCAGCTCATCCCAAGGATCACGCAAGCAGCCCAGCAGCAACCTCGAGAGCAACCAACCTTCTCCAGCCCTCGCTTTGCTTCAGGCTGAAGCGCGGCTCCCAGAGCAATTTGGAGGTGCCTTGGGCACAAGGATTAACCCAGGGGAGAATATCAGAGCAGCCGAGCTGGACCACGCACACCTCGGCCACCCCGTCCCCAGGTCTCCCCGCTCACCTCCGTCACCTGCTGCTTGTCCAGGTGGAAGATCTGCCCGGAGCTGGTGGCGGCGATGCGCTCGTACACGCGGTACCCGGGGTGGCTCCTGTCCCCGCAGTCCCCCGTCAGCACGAACACCACCTGCCGCAGCAACGGTCCCCGTAGCATCGCGCACAGCCACGGGGTGTCTGCCCATCCCAGGGAGGGGACGCAAACAGCATCCACCAGCCCCCGGTACATCGAGCCAGCCCGGGAGATGCAAAATTCATCCCCCTAATGGGCAACGTAAGGGGGTTTATTGCTGCGACTCATTGCCAGGAGCTGCCGTTGTGCTGCTGCAGCGTCCAGCCAAGCCGGCTGTCGCAGGAGGCCGGCGGGCAGCACTGCTCACCTGGGTCTGCTTGTGCTGCAGCAGCCGCAGCAGATCCTCCTGCTGCTCATAGTCCTTGGCCCGAGCATCCGAGAAGACATAGATGAAGGAGCCAGGGTGCGAGACCTCCACGGCCAGCCTGATGGCTCCCACGCTCATCTCCGGGCAGTCCCCTCCACCCTGCGGCACACAGGGAGGGACGTGGCATGGGCACCAAGCCAGCCGGTGCTCAGCCCTTCCCTGGTGGGCTCCCAGCAGGATCCCACCCAGAGTCTGCTCCTGGGGAGAAATTGCACCAGTTTGCTGGAGTCACAGCCCAAGCGCAGCCAGAGCAGCGTGATGGTACCACGGGGACACGCAGGATCACAAGGACCCATCCCTGTCTCACCGCTAATGATGATTAAACCACCCATTTGGGGATCCAGACTCAGAAACCCCTGGCTTCCCACAAACACCTTTAGTGGGCACATTCGTGCCCACCCCAGCCCGTCACCCCCAACGTGGCAGCAGAACCGGCCACCGCAGGCGAGCGCAGAGGCACGGAGAGGACCAGCTCCCACTTCCACGGGGCTTTGCACCCCAAAGACCTGCAGCCGCAGCTTTACACCTCCTGCCAAAACACAGCTGCATCCGAAGGGAAACGCCACAGGGATTTAGCAATGCACGGGAGGCAGGGCATGAGCAAGGATGGACAGAGCATGATTAAACTCCCAGAGAGCACTTCAGCTGGCAGAATGCAGCTGAAATAATTTAAAAAAAAAAAAGTAATAAACTCAAATAATTTTCAGACCGCACTTCTAGAAGAAGAGATTTTTGGTTCCACAGAGAGTTTGTGCAAACTCTCCCAGGGAAAGCATTCCCACGTGGGGACAAGAGCTGTGAACTAAGAGCGCTCTGCCCCATCGCAGGAGCCCAGGGCACAGCACCAGCGTTACCCACCCTCTCCCCACTCCCACCCCAGTATGGTCAGCCTCCAGCAAGCCCAGCTCAGCCCTGAGCCCCCACCACCCTCCTGGGGGACGCCAGGCCCAGAGGGGAGCAGGGATCTATCCCGCGACACACCACCACGCAGGAACGTGGGGCCGTGCTTCCCACCAAGCGCCACGCTCCAAGCCAGCCGTGGAGCAGCACCGCGGGGCTGAGGACGCCTACCTGGACGTGGAGCTCTCGCAGGCGCCGCTGGAAGAGCCGGGGGTCCGCGGTGAGGGTGGCGGGCCCCACCTCTGCAAGCACACCGACACCATCACCTCAGCCTCCATCACCAGCCTCCTCCGGTGCCACCCCGCGGGGGCTCCCGACCGCCCGCCCTGCCCAAAATGCCCTTATGGGACCTGTGAGACTCAGGGTTAAGCATCTACCCTGGCTTGGCATCGAGGGAGACATGGATTTGGGCAGACTGGGCCCCTGCCTGCCCCAGGAAAGCTTTCCCCAACACAGCTGGTGGTCCCAGCCAGGGTGAGCTGCAAACCCAGCACCCTTTTCTGCTGCAAAGCGATGCAGAAACCCATTTACTGGCTCTGCCTCCTTCCCTGTCTGGCTCCAGCAATTTTCATTCAAACTCGGTGTTTCTGCTGAAAATAAAGCCTTGGTCTCGCTCTCCTTGTAGGGGGTCAGGGTTCTTTTGGAGAGCAGCTGCCATTTATGGGTGTGCACAAAAATCCCAAGGCAAAGACTGGGACAAAAAGAAATGATTCTGGTATTGCAGTAAATTACCAAAACCTCTTAGCGAGTGGTGCTTTTTATTGAGGCAACCTGGAAGCACATTGTGGACTTGTACAGAAATGCTCCCCCATGACCAGACCAGGGAGATGGGAACAGGCTGGAAGTAGAAGAGCCACCCACAAGCGGGTGCCGGCAGCACTGGGACTCATCCGGAGAGAAACGGGTGGCCCTGTGTCTGCAGGGTGGCTTAGGGGTGGGAGCCCCTGCCCAGCATCATGCCCTTGTGCTGCAGCTCATCCCACGCTGCCATCCCCATCGCAGCCGTCACCAGAGCATTAAAAACTGGGAAAAAGAACAGCGCAGGCACTCGGGAAGCACCAAACCCGGCCAGAACCGCACCCCAGCTCCCCACAGCCCCGTCCCCCGGCGGGACGCGTGCCCTCACCCCGTCCCAGTCGTACCTGGGTCGTGGAAGGGGACCAGCGCGTAGTTGCTGATGGGTTTCGTGCTCCTGCTGAGCGTCCGCTCCAGGATGCGCGAGGCCCCGTCCATCACCTGCACCAGGTCGTCGTACATGGAGCCGGTGACGTCGAAGACGAAGGCTAGGGTGGCCCCCCCTGTGCCGGGAGGGGGCTCGGCGAGACTGGGGGCCAGCAGCAGCCAGAGACTCACAAACACCCCTCCGTGGGGTGGCATGGTGGGGGAGACCCTCAGGTGCTGGGGACACCCCTTTTATCCTCGCCCTGCTCCTTTCCCCCAGACCCCCCGGGCACCGTCCCCGCACCGGGGAGGGACACGGGGTACAAGGGGCCACAGGCGGTGGGGACAGAGCGGGGACCCTGGCTGGGGGACGCCCAGCTGCCCGCAGCTGCAGACCTGCTCCTCCAGCATTCAACTTCTGGGAGAGAGGGAGTAAAAACAGGACTTTTGGAGCCAGCGGCGCGGCAGGGAGGTGGGTGGGAGCTGGAGGAAACCGGGATGGGGATGCGAGGATTGGGAAGCAGGTCCTGCAGCCCACAGGATTGTCAGAAACACTGCCCAGGCCCCCTCCCTGACCCTGACAACCCCCCTTCCCAGCCCAGGCTCAGCGAGCCCCCCGCTCTGTCGAGGGGGGGGAGCCGGGGGTTAGGGGAGGACACGGGGGCTCGCAGCTGAGCGCTTGCGAGGAAACCCTGCCAGACCCACAGCGGGGGAGAGGAGAGCCAGCTGCGAAAGGGACCCCAAGGAAGCAAAACCCCCCCCTCTGCTAGGCAAAGGGCCCTCCCTGGAATAGGGGTCTGCAATTGGGCTGGAGGGGGGACGACAAGGGGCTCTGGGGGGAGGCTCAGAGGGAATTCCCAGCACAGCCCTCCCCCCCCCAGGAACAAGGAGCAAACAGCCACGCAAAGTGCGGACAAAGCTGGAGCCAGGACAAGGGTTGGGAAAGGCAGCCCTTGGCCGGGAAAGGCAGCCCTTGGCCGGGAGCACTGGCCGGAGGCAGCGGGGCTTTTCCTGGCTCCCCTCGAAGCGGAGCGCTGAGCTCATGGCCGCTCCGGAGGGATGCTCCCCGCTTGCTCAACTCCCCCCGCAGTGGGACCCAGGGAGCGGCTACGGCCAAGGGCCGGCTCCAGGTGAAGCTGCGCACCGAGGGCCAAATCCTGCCCCAGGCTGAGCACCTCCTCTGGCCCCCAACGCCTCACTGGCATCAGCCCCGCTCCTCCCAGACACAGGGGCTGGGGGAGATTAGGGACCACCCACCCCACATCCCCACACTGGGAGAGATTAGGGACCACCCACCCCACATCCCCACACTGGGAGAGATTAGGGACCACTCACCCCACACACGGGACAGTGGGACCCTCTTGTGCATCCCTCTGCCCCGCATGTCCCTGTAAGCCTGGCCTCAGCCCAGCACAGTCCCAGGGTGGGCAAGGACCCCCCCCCCCATTGCAGCAGGGCAGGGGGGGCAGCCAGATGGCACCTCTGCCCCCCGGGGCTGAGCGGAGAGCTGTGCCCGTGGCTTGTCCCCCTCCTGTGCCACAGCCAGGGCTGGAGGCTTGCGTGCACTCACTTGCAGCCCCTTGTTCCCCCCCCCAGGCTTGGCACCCCCAGCCTCACACTCACTGCAAGCTCAGGGGGGGTCCCCCACCCCACAGTACCCCCAAACCTACCACAGAGCAGCCCCTAACCCTGCACCCCAACAAGGAACACCTCTCTCCAACACTGCTAGCACCAAGAAACCCCAAGAGCTTCTCCCCATCACCAAATTAATCCCAGCCAGCCCTTCCCACACCCACCAGTGCTCCCAGTCCCAGGAGCACCTGCACTAGCTGGGCTTTAACCCTTTCCTTGCTGGGGGGGTTTAAAGCACATCAAAGCCAGCCTCTGGGTAACTGCCACGGTTTGGAGTCTGCACCCGTCCTCACCTGCTCCCCAGCATGGGGGAGAAATCCCCGGGTGGCCCCACCGTGTGCTGGCACAAGGCACCTCCGAACAAAACCTCCTGTGCAAACACAGCCTCCTTGTTTAGACCGTTAGGGCATCTCCCCTGGCCTCCCGAAAATAATTAGTCAGCCTCGTTAGGAGAGCAAACAAATGAAGATGGGCTGGCAGGGAGGCCTCGTGGCACTCGTTTCCGGAAAACTTGGCAGGGCAGAATGGCAAACGCGATCCCACTGCACGTGAAAAGCCTAATCCAGGCTGTGAGCACCCCTGCTTGCCCAGCCAGCCACGGCGGGGGCTGCCAAGGGGCACCTCCGTTCTGGGCTGTGAGGCACAATTACGAGATATTAATATCAAGCTTCCTCGGTAGCTGTTGCGTGCCAAAAGCCACCCGATGGCTCTCAGCCCGCTGCATCGACAAGGGGAGCTCGGAGGAGAGGGGGACAGCGCAGGCGGGCACGGGACAGCTGCAAGTGGCTTTGCTGCAAAAGAGAAATAGAAGGCTGCAGGTGCTGGTGGAGAGGGGGGGGGATAGGACCTGGCAGAAGAAAAGCTGTGTCTGGATAAAGGGAGGTGGAAGGAGCAGTATTACAGGTGTGAATGGTCCCTGGCGTGCGCCAAGCCTGGAGCTGAGACCTGACAGCTCATCACACGTGGGCACAGTGCCCAACCGCCCGCCGGCTGACACAACTCAGCGCATCTCCCTTTGCAGCCACGCTGGCATAGCCCGGGCACCGCTCGCTGCTGGTGCCACTGCAGCCCCGCATTGGGGGCACACAGCACCGGACGGTCGCCCCCCCCCCCCCCGTCCCTCAGCCCAGCTCTCAGCCCTGCTGAGCACGGGGGCAGCTTTGGGGGCCGCAGGAGGCAGCGAGCCCGTCCTGTGTGCACCCCTGAGCCTGCCTGCCTTTTCCCCCGCTCACCCCGCAGCACATCACAGACCACGGGTGCTTCGTTACTGTCATTAAGCTTTTATTTCCACTGTCACAAAGTTCCTGGGTTTGGTTTGGTTTTGAAACCGTTTCATTTGCTTGGTTTGCTCTTGAATTCATCTCAAGACAAGGCAGCAGGGCATGCAAGCCGAGACACCGGCACGGACGCACAAACAGGCTTCATCTTTACAAACAAGGCTCTTTGCTGGAGCTGCTGTTTCCCAGTCCCGGGGCTCAGCTGTCCCCTGGGCAGGGGTCCCCCGGGCAGGGGTCCCGCGGGACATGGCACCCAACCCAGGGCTGGCGGCCGCAGGAGCAGAGAGAGAGAAGGGAAGGGAGGACGGCTTTCCTGCAGTGCCACTGGAACACGGTCAGGACTGGCACGTGTGACCGAGACCCCGAAACTGCTCTGCAAGGAGACCCCCAAGCTGTGCACCGAGACCGGGGCCATCAGGTCCCGTCTTTGCCCCCAGCCCTCCCTCCTGCCCCACCGGCCACCGCCACCGTCCCAGCCGGTCCCCTTCCCTCCAACACCCCCGTGAAGGAGGGGTGGCTGATACCTTCTCAAAAGGCCCCAGATCCCCACCTTTACCCTGGGACTGGGGACGATGGGACAGCGAGCTGGCTGCAGGTCACCCACCCAGCCCATCCAAACCCCCCCGACTCTAAATACGTGGGAAGAGGGCAGCTTTGCCAGCGATTTCGGCTGCCCCCCGTGCCGCACCTGGCCCCGCTTCGAAGCCAGCCCCGTGCCAATTGGGGCTTGGCCCTGCACCCCAAAGACCCTTCCACCCCCCCAGTTAGCGCAGCCCCACGGCAGCCGGTGGCAGACGCTTACTTGCACCCCAGCCCGTTTGGGGGGAGCAGTGGCTCTGGGATGGGGGTCCCACAGCCTCAGCCCCCTCATCCAACTGGGATGCGGTGTCCCGCCGGTGTGGGAGGCAGGCACACGCTTCTGCACCATGGGGTGAGATGCAGCTGGTAGCCGGCACAAACGGGGTCCGGGGTCCCCCATAAGCAAACACCCCCCTCCACGAACCCGGTGGGGAGCGCTCCCGGGGGCTGCCCGGTCTCGTTACAAATCGCAGCAATTAAAGGGCTGCTCCGGAGGAAAAACCCACTTTGCTTCTCTCTCTCTTGGGTCCTGGTTTGTGCCATAATGGAGGGGGGGGGGAAGAATCTGCCCCCAGAGCCTTCTCCCATGTCCTTGCTCTCCAGGGGAAACAGCTCAGCCCAGCCCAGCCCCAGAGCTCAAGGAAAGACGGTTACAAAGCAGCAACAGTCAGCACACGAACAGAAAAATGAAAAGAAAGGAAAGTACAGACACGGCCTTTTAATGGGGTAACACCGACGGGGACAAATGAGAGGTGGGGGGGAACACGCCGCAGTCGCCGGGGCCGGACCCTCGCCTCTGCCTGGCTGCGCTTCGGGTCCCCTTCCCATCGCCAGGGCTGCAGCCGGCTTTATTTCAGACAGGCATCAGGAACCCGAGTATAAAGAGAAACGAATCAGGTCTTGTCAGCTGTTCGCTTTTAATAATGAGCAGGTGTAAAAAGAAGACCGAAATTAATTATTCGCTGATGTAAACTCCAACCCAGCGGTTCACGCACCACTCCCGGTGCTCCGCAACGTGCCTGATGTTCGGTGGGTCCTGCCAAACCCTCGTGGTCGCAGCCGTGAGCTGTATCCAGCGCTCGTGCTCCCCTGGGCACAGGCGTCGAATCGCTCTCTGGAGAGGGGATGGCTCACCCAGGCCATTTCACTGATGGGGAAACTGAGGCACGAGGAAGTTAAGGCCAACATTTGCAAGGGCGAGATGCTTCAAGCCTTATTTTCAGCAGTACCAAGAAGCTGCAGACCCTGGTGATGTTCAGGAGTCGGGGGCCCTCGGTGCTCCCCAAAGGGAGGCTAGAAGCATCCAAGCCAGGGTCCCAAATCCGCAGTCGGGGGCCGGGGGAATACTGGGGCCAAAATTATTTGTTTGGGGACCCTCAGCATGCCAAGAGTGGGACAGGACAGACCCTACGCTGGGACCCGCTGTGCGGCCAGAGCCAGGACTGAGGACAAGAGCCAGCCCTGACCCTGCAGGAGGGGCCTCTGCCCTGGAAAACCCATCGTCGCCACCAAGCCAAGAGGGTCCTCGTCAGGCAGCACAGAGCTTTTGAATATAGGCTAAAACCTTTTCTCCTTTTAGCTCCTTTTTCTTTTTTTTAATGTGCAAATGTTTAACAAGGGGTGAGGGAGGACGAGGCATTGGGCTCCATCCCTGAGCCCACCAGCATCAGCAGCAGCAGGAGGTTGCTGGTGATGACAGCAGCACCGGACACTGAGTTTTGGGATTTCTGGGGTCTGAAGCTCTCCCAAGCCAATGCTGGTCCCGCACCCCACCCATGATGGGGGCCGCACACCCCGCTCCCCTTGCAGGGCTGCCTCCCTGGTGAGATGTTGGTGAGCACTGATGGAGCTCAAAGCATGGTAGGTCCTCTGAAAATTAAAAGCCTTTCAGGGGAAAGTGTCAGAGCAAGAGAAGTTTGCCTTTGCCTGGGAATTATGTCAAACATCGCGGGGTCCATCATTTATCAGCGGAGGCGATTACAGCAGTGTCACATTCATTGGGAACATCAACTGGCACCGGGAAGAGACCGGTCTGGCAGACGAGCGTTAGAGAAGTTGGAGGCACTGCAAAGGTCTACCCAAGAGAGTCGCGTTTTGGCCACAAAGCATCAAGGAAAAGGATTTTCCACAGGAGGGAGTGAGGTGACACCCTCCAGGAGCCCTCAGCGATGAACCATGGGCACCTTCAGGGGCAGGAACTGCAGAAGAGGCAGAAATATTGCACGTGGATGTGAGGCCGGTCTCCTTGGGGATGGGGAAGGGTGGTTTTTTTATGGATATTGGAAAGTGCCACCAGCACGCGGCCCCGAAACTGGGGAGCAGGGCTGTACAGCAAAGGACCAGCATCGCTTGGCTGGAGAGTCCATCCCTGCCACATGGGGACGATTCAGACTCCGCTGGGGCACCGACTTGTCTCCTGCATCGTGGGACACCTGTGAGAACGTCCTCCACGTCCAGCCATCCCCTCCTGCCCCCACGGGGACGGTCCCCGTGGCCGAGGGCTGTGGGGACTGGCTGGGCTCGGCCGCGGGAGCTGCGGGCATCCCGGTGGAGAGCGGGGCGGAAAGGTTTTGCCGTGTCAGCGGTACCGGGGATGGAGGGGTGACCCCCCCAGGGCGGTGGGAGAGCAGCGTTGGTGTTACTGGGCCGGGAACAAAGCACACCAGAGCAGGAGGGGTTTGCACCCCAGCTGGTATTAGGGGTCCCATGGGTATCCTGCACTTTGCTCCCAAGGAGGGGCCAATCTCTCCTTCCCCAGGGCAGGGGCCAAGGCAGCTGGAAACGGAGCTGCGGCAGCATCCACCGAACACTCGTCCTCCAGCAGAGATGCCAACGGTGTCCCACGGCGCGTGTCCCGGCGGGGCCGAGCCCTGCTTGGGCACATCCCGGTGCGGTGGCGAGCGATGGAGAGGCCGTGCGGGCACCGCTCGTGGCCGGAGGGGGCCATTTCCAAGCCTCACGCTCGGGTGTCTCCAGGCGCGTTTCCCCAGCCCTCTGCCTCCCCCGAGGCAGGAGCACGAGGAGCACCACGGTGCGGGTGCAAGCAGCTCCGCTTTGGGGCCGTGCTCTCGGTTTACGGCAAAACCTCCCACGTCCTAAATGAGGAGCAAGGGGATAAGGAGACACCCCGAGCTGCGCGTCTCCCAGCCCGGCACCCCCAAGGCAGGAGATGCCGCATCGCCCCAGCCGGGATGGGGGGGGGACAGAGAGAACCGTTCCCACGGGCATCCCCTCTGCTCCCTCAGCTCTGCCGGCACACGGGCTAATTCCCAGCCACCTCCCTGGGGCACAGACGGACCTTCCCACCGTTTGCAAAACAGAAAATATTAAAGGAATATTTGCTTGAAAGCAAAGTCCAACTCTCAGCTCCATTAATACTTTTTCATGCAGTGAGAAAATGGAAAAAAAAAAGGAAATAAGGACGTTCTGGTGCCTGGTGGCTTCCTCACCCTGCCCAGCTGAGGGATGGAGCAGGCCCAGTTTGCTCAGAGCCTGGACTGAGCGAGCCTTGGCTGAGCTTGCAAAAGAAAGGGTGAACAGAAAAATGCAGGAAACAGGGGAATGGGAAAAGGAAAAGAAGCTACAGCATCCCCTTAAAACAGCAGCCAGCCCACAGAGCTTGGGATACAGGGGGTGGGAAGACAGGGGGGAAGGCAGATTTTTGGCTTCATTGTTATTGCAGGCTCCCGGTGCCCCGCAATAGTGTACGAGCATGTAAACCTTACATATCATCACCGAGGTGGTCGGACACACACACGAGAGACTAAACACAGCAGCAACATTGACAACAAATAAATAAGGATATCGATCGTCGAGATAGGCATATAAAAAAAAGCCTCACTTTTTTCCACCAAAGGAAAAAAAAAAAAAAGAAAAAGCACAATACTGTCTCACCAAAAAAAATAAAATAATAATATAATAATATATATCCCTAGTGAGCCGGGCCGGGCTGCCAGCAGCATCGCAGGTGACGCCAGGACTGTGTTCCCAATCGCCATTGGTGCCTCAGCTCCCTGGCCGCCCCGCGCAGGCAGCACCCTGGGGTGCGCGGCCCCCCGGTACCTTTGGGCTCCGTCTCCAGCCGGCCGGTTCCTGGGAGAGGACCACGCCGGCGCCGGCGCATCCGCAGTCCCATCCGAAAATGTAGGAAAGGGGAGCAAAGAGGGCGAGGAGGCTGGGAGGGGTTCTGCCTTCGGCGATGCTCGACCCGTTCCCCCGGCCCTGAAGTCTTGGGCGTTCGCTGCCGCTCAGACCGGGCTCTGTCGCGGGGTTTGGTTTTTTTTTTTTTTTTGGAAAAAGCAGAAGTTGGCAAATGGCAGCGGCTGGTTCAGAGTGCAGAGAGGGGGAGTGAGCTCGCGCTTCGAGGGCATCCTTTGCTTGCAGAACAGAAAGGAAGGCCGAGAGGGACAGGCAAGCTTCGCGCGGCGGTGGTCGGATGGCACGGAGAGCGTCTTCCCCCAGGTATCTGCAGGAGAGGGCGGGCGGAGGGAGAAGGAAAACCGGGTGAGAAGGATGGGCAGAAAGCCCTGCGGCCACCTCGTGCGACACCAGCACGGCTGGAAGGGCAAAGCTGGAAACACAATAAAGATTTTGAAAAGCTCAAAACTCCAGCAGGGTTAAAAAAAACCCCACCACCCATGGCTGGACACTGCCTGGACTGCGATGACCAAAATCTCCCCAGGAGACACCTCCGCACGGCCCCCACGGGGCATGGTGAGGACCACGGGGTGCTCAGCCCAACACCCCTGGGATGCTGTGAACCACAGCGTCCCTGACACCACCATGCCAAACCCTGCCAGCTCCAGGGCAGAATATAATAGGACATAATATAAATAAAACATTTAATATAATATCTCTCTGGTGCATCCCCATGCCCCCAGCACGCCAGCTGCCTCCCTGCCTCCTCTGCAGCCGCATCTGCAGGCGAGAGCGTGAGCTGTGCCGCAGGCAAACGCCTGCCAGCTGGGCGGCTTGTACTGCACCCTCCTGGGCTGCGGTCCTGGGGTGCTCTGTGGGACTGGGGGAGGCTGGGAGAAACCCATCAGTATGGGGGCAACATCCTCCCCCCAGCTGGATATGGGGGGGATGCCCATGCTTTGATGCTTCAGCAGAGGAGAAGCAGCCGCCCACCCCAGGGGAAGGTAGGAATGGCATCAGGCGGGTGGGAAATGGGCCCCCCCCCGGACCCCCCCATGCCGGACTTACCGCCGCTCGGCCCCGGGACTATACGAGCCCGTCGTAGAGGGAGAGCGCCTGCACGATGGAGGGGTCGGCCTTGGAGCCCTCCTGAAACTCCTGCAGCGTCAGCTTCCCGTCCGCGTTCTGCAAAACACTCCCGTGGCGGTGCCGCTTCGCCCCGGCGAGGGAGACGACGAGCACCCCGGGAACGAGCACCCCGGGGCCCCGGCAGCACCCCCGCCATCCCGCACAGCCAGCCGGGACCCCCCTCACCATCGCAGCCTCAGTTTCCCCATCAAACCACCCACGCCTGTAGCCAGGGAAGGGTGCCATTGAGGGTGAAATGACATCTCAGGGACCCTGAAATGGATACGGGAATTCCCGAGGGATGCGGGGGTCTGCAGCGAGCCCAGCGGCAGCCGAGACCTTGTATCGGCGGGGGAAGGAGGCACCTGCAAAAGCCGAGACACGGCAAGGGGGCCCACAACTGCCTCCTAAATCCGTTGGCCCCAGGGAAAAAAAAAAACACTCGAGAATCCTCACCTTGTCCATCATGGCAAAAATCCGATCCACCCTCTTCTCCGGTGTGTTCTCCTCCTCAGGAAGCTCCACCGTGTTTCCCTGCAGCAGCAGGACGGGACACGGTCACGCACCCCTTTGTGCCCTGCCTGGAAGGCGTCCCTGGGCAAGGACACCCGTTTTGCCCCCCCAACACCCCCCACATTGGGACAGGGCACATTGGCACCAGAGCCGTCCTCAGCAGCCAGATCGAGACCCTGCCCTGGTCACGATGGCCACAACACCCCACCAAAAAAGCCCCGGGAGGGAATCCGGGGTGTTTCAGCATCCTCCCTGCAGCCCCCCTGCCCACAGAGCCAGGCTCCAGCCCAGCGGGGACCCCCAGGGGCTGCTCACCCCGTGTCCCCCCCGCCACCGCTTACCACCATCTGATATATCGCATCCACAATGTCCAGCATCTCGTTCCTCGTGATGTACCCGTCGTTGTCCAAGTCGTACAGCTTAAATGCCCCTGCAAGCCAAAGCAACGCCGAGGTGCTGGGGACTGTGGCCCCCCCCAACTCCCACCACCAGACACGCACCCCATCACCGTCCCCGTGCCACCCCCCCGGGGCCCCCTCACGGGGAGCACTTACACCTCAGCTTCTCGTCCAGCGTCCCCCGGGAGGTGACCGACAGCGCCTGGATGAACTCCGAAAACTCGATCCTCCCATCCTGGGGGAGGGAAGGAGGGGGTGAAGGTGCCGCTGCCACCCCCACCCCACAAAATCCTCCCTGCCCACGTGTGCCCCCTCTTAGGGGACACAGCCAAAACGGCAACGGGGAGGGAGGAGTGATGCACATTTATCTCCAGCAGCGTGATCCAGCTGCTGGAGCCCGGCCCGGCAGCGAGCATCCCGGCAGGAGCGACTCCGGAGCGCGGGGGGGCACCGCGCGGGTGGGCTTTTGTCAGCGGCACCGAAACATTGCGTTTCTCCTCTCTCGCTTGCCACTTCATCGCCTTTTCCCACGTGACTCCCATCGACTAAAATAAGCACAGGGGCTCGCTCGCTACAGCTGCGCCGTTTTAATTTCACGCCCCAGGAAGCACTGGAATATTTCGCTCCTCTGGCGCTGCGCAGCCACGTACCAAACCCATCACACCATCGCCACGGGCTCAGTCCCGACCCTCCCCCCGGTCCGTGCCACCAGCTCGCAGACTTACTTTGTTCTCGTCGAAGACATTGAAAACGAAGGTGGCGAATTTGGTTGGGTCGCCAAAGGGGAAGAACTGCTTATAGATCTTCTGAAAGCCGGCGGCGTCGAGCTGCCCGCTGGGGCAGTCCTTGATAAAGCCCTTGTACCTGCGAAGGAAGGGGAGAGGATGGGCACCAGGGGGGGTCTCCCCGCTGAACGCCGTCCCCCAAGCCCTGGGGAGCCGGGATGGGGCTCTCCCCAGCGCTGCAGTGGGCTGGAGCCGGGAAGGTCCCCGGGTGCTCCCCGTGTCGCTCCCATCGCCCACCCGCAACCTCCCAGCCCCGCGGGACGAGGTCCCCGCAGGCACCGCAGCGAGGGTGGCAGCCCTGGAGAAGCGGTGAGCGGCACCGGTGACACCGAGCGGTGCCCACCGCGCCGCTCCAACCCTGCCACGAGCCCAGGAGTGGCAACCGAGCCACAACCTGGCTCCTGTCGAACGCTGTCCAGGACCTGGGAGGGGACAGGGGCCCATCAGCTGGCCAGGAGCATCCAGAATAGTCTTTTAAATCTCCTTTAAAATAAAAAGCCCTCTGCACAGAGTCAAGTCCCACCAGCACGGCCACACCGCAGGCGGAGGTGCCGGGGCAGGCGATGCCTGGCTCGGCCCCGAAGCCGTCACGGGGCACGCAGGAGAGTGTTTATATCCCTCGCTCAGATCTTCGGATGCACGCGACGCCCGAGCAAGAAGCTGCAAACGGAAAGCTTCACCCGAGGGCCAGAGCTCCCTTTCCCCTCCACTGCTCCGGCATGGCCCCGTTACGGCAGGTGCATCCGACCGGCTCTCCGGCACGGAGAGAAAAGAAAAAGCACGGAAAGCTCCCCCCGAGCTGCAGCACCACCACGGGGGAGGGACAGCAGCGACCCTACAGGCAATTTGCAGCCCACCGCTCGGCACGCACGTCCTGCAGCTGTGCCCTGGTAAAAACCGACGGCACGACGTCCTGAAGCACCCGGCGCAGCCAAGGCTCCGCCACGGCATTTTTTGCACCACCCCAAGTGAAAAAGCTGCTCAGGGGAGCTGGGGGGCACGGCAGGGTTACTGCATCCTCGGGGTGGCACAGCCAGGGCATCTCTCAAAACGCATCGGTGCTTAAATACTCCCGAAAGCCCTTGGTCCCAGCTCCGGGCTGGACCTGGATGCTGCAAAGCGCCATCCCGGAGGGCGCAGGGAAAGGGGCTTGCCGGCTCAGTGGGTGCGGGGACCACGCGGGGACCACGTGGGGACCACGCGGGGTGCGTGAGCATTATGCAACACGTCACCCAAATCTGTCAGGCGCCCGCTGCAGCGGGCCGAGGGCTGGAGGAGGAGGGGAAGGGGGTGGCGAGGTGGGAAACCGAAGTGACGGTGACATCGTTTTCATGCTGCTGCAGCTATGACTCATTGGGGGGGGGGGGGAAGGATGAGAGAAAGAGATAAAGAAAGCAAACCTTGACTGGTGGGATAGGAAGATGAAAGGAAAGCGGTGGCTTTTCTAGGGCGTTGCGTTCCGTGGGGTGGAGGGGATGGGGTGAGAGCGTGCTGCCGGCAAGGCACCACGGCCCCGGCCCCTGCCAGCCTCCGCAGGTCCCGCTGCAAACGGGGACACGCTGGGACAGCACTGGCCTCCTGCAGCCGGGGCCACGGCCACCAACTGGACAGTCCCCACGTCCCCGCTCCCCTCGGCTGCCCACATGGGGAGGGAAGAGGTGAGAGGGAGCGTGCACCGTCCCACACGGGTGGCCGAGAGCAGCCGGAGCCATGCCCCACCACGCACCGTGCACGAGGTGTGCCAGAAAAAAAACCCTCTATTTTCTGGTCTCCCGTTTATGAGCTAACACCTGCGCCCCAAAACTCTGCTGCACCCCCAAACATCTCCTGCAGCCCCTTGCTCTGTACGGCCGGTGGGGTTGCTGAGCATCGCCGGCTCCCACCCCCTCGCCCGCCAGCCCCGCGCCCCGGCAGCTCACCGCCATGCCGCCGTGCCGAAAACACTCACCACTGCTGCACCTCCTTCTCCGTAACTGCAAGAGAAAACAGGAGAAAAGAGAAAAAGAAAAGAAAAAGGAATTTAGCGCTTTCCCAGCGAGGGCTGGTGTTTTGCACTTCCCATAAGAGACTTCCCTGCCGGGGATGCCGCAGGGCTCGCTCGCTCCACGTGCTGCCGTGTGTTATCCGCACGCAAGCAGCTGCCGTCGAGGCGCAGCCCAGGAGTCCTCCGCCAGCCCGGGAGGTCGATGGGGCCGGGGCTGCAGGCACTGGCGTCCATCCAGCCCCAAAACTGGGGAGCCCAGCAAGACGTTTTGCCAGGGCAGTGCAGCATCATCGCTGCAAGATGCTCTGGACCACGCAGCGGCCAGGCTGGTTCATGCCTGGAGAGGATCTGGCCCTGCCCTCTCACCTCCCCAGAGGGAAAACATCTCTGGAAACATCTGCCAAAACATCTGCCCAGAGGCAGCTCGGGGAAGGCACCTGCCCAGCCCCGACATCAATGCACTGAACGCACACAGCCCCAGGGCTGGCATACCCCCAGGTACCAGCTGCCTCCGAACCCCATGGAGAAACATCGTCAAACCCATCCCAGGGCCCTGGGAAGCTTTACCAGGCTCCAGAGAAATCCCAAAAATGTGACAAGCTAGAAAATGGTGAGCGTTGGCAACCCTGAGTGTCCCCAGCTCGGGGACAGCTGCTGAGATCGCAAATGTCCTCAGGAGAGGAAAGACTCCGATGGGATGCAGGATGCCGGGGAGCCCGATGGGGCAGGGGGCTGGTGCCTGTCCCCGTGCCTGGCCGGCACGCCAGTGGGGAGCCTGGTGCCAGCAGGCGGGCACTGGGAGGGGGAAAGGCCTCGTTAGTCTTTTCCTTTGCATCGTGCACCTAAATAATAATACTAAAAAAGCAATAGGTCTGAAAGGCGCTGGGATAATGAGGCGGAGTGGAGATGTGTCAATGTGCAAAAGGCTGATAAAAATAGAGACTTAAGACACATCAACAGATGCCAATTACCTTGGATGGCAAAAAAAAAAAAGCAAGCAATTTTCCAGCAGAAAGATTTATAACATGCCTGGCAGAAGGCACAGACCGCAGAAGGCGAGGGGTGGCAGGCGGCAGCAGCGGGGCAGCCGGGAGGGCACACGCCAGCCCCCACCTCGCAGCTCCTGCGTCCCCGTGGGCAGGAATCGCTGCGCCCGAGGCTGTCCCTGCGCATACGGCGGGGGTCCAGTCCCTCCATCCCAGCTCGGGGACCACTGGAGGGACAAAACCTGCAAGACCCCCCCCGCCCCCAGAAAGGGCTCGGCACAGGGCACCCTCTCTCCCTGCCTCCCCGGGGAGCCAGCAAAGGGTCGCAGCGGCCGTGCTGGGAGCGTAGGGACCAGTCGTGCCGGGAGGGTGGCAGCACCCGACGTGGGGTGTCTGGATGGCAGCACCCCAGCAGAGGGGAGGCAGGCGCGAGGATGCTCAGCACCTGGGCTGAAGGACACGGAGGGCTTTGGCCGCACCGCAGGAGGGATTTGGAGGGTTGTTTTGGCAGGGCCGTTTTGGCAGGGCCGTCTGGCAAGAGAAGAGCAGAGAGGGGAAAGGACAGAGGTCTCCTGGCAGGACGGAGCTGGGAAGCACACGCTGCATCCAGCGGCTGCGCTGGGGTGGGCAAAAACGACAGTCACGGCGGTCCCGAAGGATGCCCCATCCCCCCAAAAAAGGGTTGCATGGCAGCATCCTTCCAAAGGAGAGATGCTGAGCAACATCTCTAACAGAAACAGGCTTCCCTACACACGTTCCCCACAAGCATCGAGACACCAGCCACGACCCCCACGCTGAGGACGCCCGGGGGATGCCCCGGGCACCAGCTCTGCAGCCCCGATTGCCTACAGGCACAGATGAAGGCGGGTGGGAGGAGGAGGAGGGTGAGCAGCAGGACTTCGTGCAGCCCTCTGGGCAGGCGAAAGGGGCAACGGCAGCAGCCCGGGGCTCGGCTCAGCCCCTCCAGGCAAATCGCCTTCTGCTCTCTCTCGTTCGGCTGTGTTTCCCCCAGCGTGCTATTTCGGGCCCGGGAGCTGCCTTTCAACTCCAGCAGGAAACAATTAAGAAATTTGTGCTTTTTTTAGTACAGGAGAAACGCTGGTAACGACACGCTCGGGCTGGGGCGGGAGGAGAGGGACGGAGCTGCAGGAGGGATGCGTGATGCTCTCCTGGGAGAGGCTCTTCCAATGGAGGGGACCGTTCAGGTGCCAGCTTGAAAATCAGCACGAGGCGCCGGAGGTGGGATTTGTTAATGTGCATCCCTGGAACATGGCCGTGCAAAGCCGCATCCCTCCTCCAACACGCTGGCACCGATGCCCTTCCTCCTGCCCCGGGTGCGAGGGGAAGCTGCGGGGTTTGCCCTGGGATGGGAACGCGGCCCCATCTCCCAGCCCTTGGAAAACCACCCACCTCTGGTGCATCCCTCGGCTGCCCCCAAATCTCCCTTCTCCCCAGGGCAGAGCATTCCCAGTGCAGGGAAACACCACGGCCCCGAGCCCAGCGTCGCTGCAGCCGGGCAAGCTGGGGCTGAGCGGGTACCTGCCTCCCCGTATCTGCAGTTATGGATCCGAGACGGATGACGACTTGGCGGCTGCCACTTCCCAGCCACTCCGACCTCGCTGGGTGTTGACGCTCTGAGCGGCACTGATCAGGGATGCTAACGCCTGTCCCCGCAGCAGGGACCAGTGGCCATGGAAGCCTTGGGGACACGCTACTGTCCTGGCCAGGCTGAGCCACCCATCCTGGGGCTGGGGACAGGAGATACACGCAGGGACAGGGCTGTTCCTCCGCTCTCCCCGATCCATCCTCTGCAGCTCCCCGGCGTGCAGAGCCCAGCCGAGCTCACAGAAAGTACCTGTGCGGCGGCGGCTGCTGCATTTCCCTCCCCTGGCATCGATTACGGCGCGACGCTGAGCCGATGCAAATCAATTTACAGCGATATAAACCTCAGCCAGGTTTGACCCCGAGCGCTCAAGGACAAGGGGATAACCCACAGCAGCCCCACTGCAGCATCCCACCGGAGCTGGGGCTGCGGCTGGGCTCAGCTACCGTGCCACGCTCCCCAGGGATTGCCATTCCCGCAGCCACTATGGGGATGGCTATAAATAGCAGGCGTAGCAGCTCGTTAGCGGATGCAGCGTGCCCTGGGATCCTTGGGGATGAAAGGCGCTAAATAAAGGCAGGGTATTAGCATTCGTTATGAACCGCAACGCTGTAAGAGGCATCGCCGAGCTGGGAGCCCCGGCTACACCCCGCAGACACCCTCGCGTACGTACAACGCTGGTGCCGGCAGCATCTTTTAGCGAAGTGCGGGGAAACGCCAAGCACGGGTCTCGCACGGCAGGCAGGAGGGACAGTCACCCTGGGGCAGCGCAGGAGCTGCCCCGCACGGCCAAGCCACGGCCACGCGTCCTTGCCCCCCCTCGGCAGCGCTGGTCGGTCCATCCCCACTCCCACCTCAGCTGGGAGGAAGATTTCGGCCACGCATCTCCCGCAGCGCAGAGGGGCAGAGACTGCCCCATGGGGCTGCACTGCAAGCAGCCCCCCAACCCCCTCCTCCCAGCTACCGGTACCCAAAACCCCCCAACCCTCTACCCCCAACCTTTCCATCAATCCCCAACAGCACAGGCGAGGACTGACAGCTCCATCACCACCCGCCCTTCGCGTGCCCCCTCTCTTCCCACCACCCAGCTGCCGCTGCAGCAAGAAACAGCTCTGGTTAATCAGTGCTCAAGCCCGTTAATTTGTGTTTGCCAGGCAGCGAGGAGAGGAGGGAGCCGGGACCGCAAATCCCCATCCGTCGTCCTGCCCGCTGGGGAGCTCGCTGCTCGCTGGACCACAGCGGGGACAGGGCGGCAGTAAGGAGCGCGGGAGAGGTGGCCGGATTCGGAACGGTTTGGGGACGCTTGGCCACGGTGGGATGGTGAGGCACACGATGCTCCAGCCCCGCGGGGCTTTTTTTGTGCTGCCGTCCCATCCCGCAGACGTCCCCTTCCCTGTCTGCGCAAGGGCAGGGGGTTTAGCCACAGCCGCAGGGCCGGATCCTGAGCGGGAGCACGCACACTCAGCCTGGCCCCCGTGTGCCACGGCCACGGCACACGTCTGTCCTGTGGGCTCGGGCAAGCACCGTCCCCGCGCGGCAGCCAGCGGGGAGTCTCCACCGAGCCCCCGCGTGTCCCCCCTCGCTCTAGTCACTACGACAGCACCTCGATCCCGTGGGGCCGCAGGCAGCACCGCCTTATCAAGGAAACCAGGGTTAATTATTTCCAGGCACAAAGCAGCTCCCCCCCCAGCTCCCCGCTGCAGCTCTGCCAGGTCGTGGGCTGCGCCGCCAACCCACGGGTGACTGGTCCGGCATCACCCGCCCAGGCGTGGCAGCGTCGGTTCTGCGGCAAATATTTCCCCCAGGGACTTGCTGTGGCTCCTTCCCGGGGTCCCCGCAGGCCCCCCCGCACCCTGGTCTGGGGGAGCCGGCACATCACCCCACGCTGGGGCTCCCATCCCTGCCTAAACCTGCCGTGGGTGATCAGCGCAGCGCCCCGAGGAGGGCAAACTGGGCACCCATGCGTGCGCAGAGTGGGTGCTCCCGTGTGAGCAAAGTGGGTGCTCGGGTGTGAATTGATGGGGCACTCATGCATGCACTCGCCGGGCACCCATGCCTGAGCTACGTGGGCACTCATGCAAAAATAAATTGGGTGATGATACATGGACTAATTGGGCACTCGTGCATAAATTATTTGGGTGCTTCTAGGTGAACTAATTGGGTGCTCATGCATGAACTACCTGGGTGCTCAGGCGTGAATGAATGGGGCACTCATGCATGAACCAGCGGGGTGCTCATGCATAAATTTTTTGAGCACTCATGAATTTATTGGGTGCTCATGCATGGACTAATTGAGCACTCATGCGTAAATTCACCGGGCACTGCTGCGTAAACTAATTGGGCACTCGTGTAAATTAGTGTAATTAGTAGATAACACACTTGTGCATGTACTAATTGGGCACTCAGGTGTGAATGGATCAGGTGCTCATGCATAAATTAATTGGACACTCAGGCATGAACTGATTGGGGGCACATGCACCAATTAACTGGGCGTCCATGCATCAACTACCAGGGTGCTCATGCACGGACCAGTGTGCGATCCAGCACAAATCAACGGGGCACCCGTGCATAAATCAGCTGGGTGCTCATATGTAAATTAATTGTGTGCTCGTGCGTGTATTAATTGAGTGCTCATGCATGAACTTCTTGGGTGCTGATGCAGAAATGACGGGGGTGCTGATGCATGAGGTAATGGGCCCCTCATGCATAAAATACCACAGTGCTCCGGGGTGAACCCCGCACCCCCTGCAATTTATGCCCATCACACTCCACCCCTTACCTCTGCGAAACACATATTTAAGAACTGCCTGAACACAAATCCGTTACAAAGTCCACTTTCGACATCATCACAACGTTAACATTCACCAATTACAAGCTCCCCGCTCCCTCCCTGCCGAGCGGGCGATGGGGGTCAGCAGTGTGTGAACGCGCTTGTTTGGATTTTCCTCCTTGCCCCTGGGACCCAGATTCGGGGGTCAGCATCAGAGCCCAAAAAAACACCCACCGCAGAATTAGCCCTTGGCCCCCACAGAGCGACTGCAGGGCTCAGTACAGCAGCCTGAACAGATGCTCGGTGCAGAGCTCACACCCTGCTCCGGCAAACACGGACCCGAGAAGGTCCCGTCGGTCGGCACCGACGGACCCATCCCCGGCGCAAGCCCCTGGCCCTGCAGAGCAGGTTACGCGGGGTAACCGCCTCGTAACCTGAGCGGTCATTACCAATTTCAGGCCTCGTCCCTACGAAACACGTAGCCAAGAGCACGGCAGCAGCTCAAGCTGTTAGAGGTACCAACGCGTGCGGTAGCTGTGGGACTTCATCCAGCCCCCAAATGGGTGCTGGGCAGCATCCGCTCGGTGCAGCGTGGGCATCTCCCCGCAGGGAGAGGAAGGGTGCCCTGCAGACGGGACCTGCTGTGTGCTGGGCTGTCCAGAACGACCAGCCTGGGCTGTAGGGTGGCTTTGTGCAGGCCAGGGTGGGGGGAAGTACCCGCCAGCCCCCGGGGACAGCTGAAGTGTGGGCAGGAGACTCCCCCAGCAATGCACTCCCCTGGCTCCGGCATGGAGCCCAGTGCCGCTGGGAGCTGCACGGTGCGGGGTGGGGGGGGAAGGGGTGAAAACACCCCCCAGGCTGCCATGGGCTCAGTTGTCCCCCAGGACTGTCCGTCACCCTGCCTTGGGGCACCTCAGAGCTTACCCAGGTCCCCGTTCAATAACAGTAACTCTTAAGATACGCTGCACGTCAGCACTTTGGCAATTTGGGTTGTTTGGCCCCAACGACTCGGTCTCATTAAAATTCAGGTTTAACTACATACCCAACGTCCTGGTTAAACGTTACAGAGCACACCGTCCTCCTGCCCTCCGACAGGGCTCAGCCCCAGCTCCGGGGCTATGGTTTGCTCCTGCTCCCAGACCAACGCCGGGCTAGCTCTGGGGAAGCAGCGATAAAACGTGACCCCGGCAAAACCCGGCTGCAGCACTGGCATCACCCCCCACGGAAACAACCACAGCCAGAGCCTGCCCAGTGACATTTTCTTTTGCTCCCGGAGATGACCAGCAGCAACTTGTCCAAACCACCGTGCTCCCGTCTCAGCCCAGCACATCCCAGCGGTGCCCAGTCCCCGCTCCCGGCTGCATCGCTCACGCGCCGGGGGTGTCCCCATGCAGGGGTCATCCCCGTGTGCGTACCCATCCCTGCAATATCCCATCGCAAAGGGATGTTGGAGCAGCCTCACCGCATGGGCACCCGCACAGCCGGAGCTGCCTACCTGTCGGAGCAGGATATCCCCATCCCAGCTCACCCATCTCCCTGTGCGCTCGCCCAGTTTGCTTTCTCTCCCCATCAGATACAGACGTCGCCAGCATCACGGCGAGTCCAGGAGCCTCCAAGACGTTCGGAGCACAAGTCCGACAGTGTTATTGCTGTCATTTGTTACTGCTGAGATACAAAGCAATATGCGGAGAGAACTGCATGTGCGTTTGGCACTCTTCTCGCCGACGGTTGCCATTAGTGGTCTGTCTTGCTCCCAGACTGGATAAACAGGTCCATGAGCAGCTCTGTTCTCATCTCCCCCGGGGCTGGTACCAACAGGAAAGCCAATATGCAGTTAAAATCCTTTTTAGACTTTATTAAATATTTAAGGGCCCGACACTAGGCTTTGGAAACTGGGTTCGGGGAAAAAGCAGCAGTCGCTCTTTGCAGCAAAGGCAGCAGAGGAAGGGCAAAGGACAGTGCCTTCATTTGGAAATTAATGAATCAGACTGAAACACACCCACAGCAGGAGCCGGTGGCTGTGGCAGGTCTATCCTGGGCTGGATTTCATCCTGGCTTCCCCACGAGCTGACGCAGCGATGCCCCACGGCAGGGCAGAGAATCCCCACTGCTGCCAGGAGCAGGGATGGAGCAGCCCCCCTGCCCTGGCCATATGGGGGGGGGCAGCTGTGTCCTGCCCCCTGCTCAATCCTCCCCTTGGCTACAGGGATTTCGGCATGGCACGGCGCTCCAAGGTGCTGTCCCCAACCCACAGAGCGATTCCTGCCCCTGGCAGAGGAGAAAACTCCCCTCCGGACCCAGCGCGGGCAGGGGAAGGGAAGTCCCTCCAATTCAGCCATGGGATCCTGGAGCCAAGGGGAGGATGCTGCAGGGCAAAGCCTCGCTGGCAGCAGGGCTGCCTCTGCCTCCTCCCTCCCCGTCTCGCCCACAGGGATGGGGCTGTGCCAAGGGTTGCCAAAGCAGAGGGTGCTGGAGGCACCGAACGCCCACTGCTCCATGGGAAACAGCACAGACACCCAGGGCATCTCCACGGGGTCCGGCCATCGATCAGGAGATGCTGGAGAAACACGGGTGGATGTAGAAACCAAAAACGTGCCTTGAAGGGAGAACGCCGTGCAGGGGGTGTGGGGAGCGAGCCCCGGGCCAGCACTGTCGGGCTTGGGAAGCCGCAGCAGCGGCAGTGATGGGAGCGATGCACGCCATACCCCGGGGCTGAGCACCCACCCCCCGGCCACCCCTGCCCTTGGGCAGGGAGGGCAGGCAGGGGTGCAGGGCACGGACCCTGGCTCCTTTTCCCATCCAGCTCCCCAGAAGACCTGGGAGGATGAAGAAGGGAGGGAGGAACAAAGCAACCCCACAAATGTCACCCCGATAACGGAGCGAGCGCGTCTGCGGGCTCCTCCCTGAAGCAGCCGCTTCCTTTGATGCCTTCAGAGCTTCTTGTTTCACAACCTTAATTATAGCGGCAGCAGCAAAGGTCAGGAGAGTGGTTAAGCAGATCCATTAACATGTCAGGGAATAAATGAAATGTGATTCTTCTGATGCCTGAGCAGCAGCAGGCAGTGGCACGAGCGTGGCCGGCAGGGACGGCTGCTCCACTCTGCCGCAGAAGGAGCCCTCAGGGCCCTCGGTCACGTCTTCCCCTTCCCACCCCGCCACTACAATCACCTCCCAGGGACCGCAGGGACACCTCAAAACTTGCTTCTGACACTCCAAAACTTGCTTCGCTTGCATCCGCCCGCGGAGCCCCAGGTCCACACGCGCATGGGATAACCAGTCATGAGATCTGCTGGGGGGAGCAGGTTGGGGTCTCCTTGGGGAAGGGCCTGGAGATGCCTCCAGACCACCACAGCCCTCCAGAGGCAGCATGTCAGGTCCCCATCGAGCTCGCAGGGAACCTGCACCGCAGCTGCCACCTTCGCAGCTCTGGGTTACATGTGGCTGCAGTAAAAACAGGCTCCAAACAAAAGCCAGCCCCTGGGCATCCCTCTGGCCCATCACCCTCCCTCGGGTCTCCCTGGCTGGCTCGGGACAGCTCACCCGCTCTGCTTCCCTCTCCCCAGCGTATCTCCAGGGTGCTTGGGCAGGTGCTCTCCTCCTCCCCCCAAAATCCTCCCTTTTGGGTTCCTGCAAATCCTATTACACACCGAGAGTGCTCGGAGCAGGCAGGCACACTCGACGGGTCAACCAGCCAGCAGCAGCTTCAGCCTCAGCTCTGCATACCGGGCGCGCGCCCGCCTCGGCATCCCGCTGCCCCTCGTCCAGGAACAGGTCCCACGGGGCTCCCACCCCGGCAGGGGGGGATCCTGCCCGCTGGCTCTCTGCCCACGGCTGTGCGGGCAGCCCCAAAACGGGTGCTTGTAGGGCCAAGCGGAGCCAAGGGGTACGGGGCTGGTGCTGCAGAGGTGAGCGCAGGCAGCTGCCGGACACAGGCAGGGAACCGCGCTTCAGCCAGGCTTCGGGGCTCCACGCTTCAGGTATTCCACCCAGCGTTCGCCGCCGAGGGATAATGGGTGCGTAACCACCTGGCCAGCTTGCCCCGCTTTCTGCCGGATAAGCAACAGGAGGGATTTCAACACAAACCAACCTGGCAGAGAAACCCAGCGCCCAGGGCCAAACATTTCCAAGGCTAAAAATAAACCGGCAGCGGGGAGCCACCAAGGTCCCTCCTCTGCTCTGCCTGCCCCTCTGCTCCTGCCCACCGTCCCGGCTGGCACATTTCCCCGGCACCAGGGCGGCACAACGGAGAAAAGCCCCAGCCCGGTACCCCCAGTGAGGAACCGACCCATTTTCCTGGCTGAGAATTGCTGCAATTGCAGAATTCTCTTTCCTTTCCCATAGAATTCAACCCACCACTACGGACCTCTGTAACTACAAATCGATATGTTTGTAGTTTGCTCTTAAACTAATGCCCATTAATTCAATGCATTACTGTCGAGCAACAGAGCCAATTTTGTGGCTTATTGTAAAAGAGCAGAAAACGATGATGCCAGAGTGAGTTTAAAATCCACAAAATAGATCACAGTGGGTGGGATGCAGTTCTTGGGAAAAGAGCATCTTCCTCTCCCCGCGCCCACTCTGCAGCCCAGGCCTCCCAGTGCCGCGGGCGTCGTTTTGGCACCCTCGCCACGGCTCCCACGCTTTCACTGGAGCCTCGCTGCGGCCTCCGGAGCCCCGGGACTGTTGTCCTGACCCCCTGCCCGGTCCCAGTAGTGATGCTGCTGCACCGACACGGCTCCGAGCACGCCAGATTGCATGGCTATTGCAGCTGGCATTAAAAAAACCACAGCGTTAGTAGTTCTGGACACGAGCAATAGCTATGAGAAGTGAACCCTGAAATCCAATCTCCCCCTCCAAATGAATTAAAAAAAAAGAGCTAAAATGTGCTCTTCTGAAACAGCCTCATATTTTTAAGCCTGTTTCACGATTTTATGGGTTGCCAGTGCTGTGGCTGGGTTGGCCTGGGAGCACGGCTGCAAGTAGGGATACTCGGCACTGCATTTCTTTCCCAATTTCTCTACCAGGAGTCCACGTCAAGCCATTGCCACCCACGACACATACTCTGCACCCACAACTGCACACGTGCACTTTACACAACTTTATGCAGGCTGCAAGAAGCAGCGATACCGCAGGACCTTCACGAATCTCCAGCTTAACAGAACTCTTTGACCGCAACCCTGCAAGGCTCTTAAGCACAATCCCAAATCCCACCGTGGCTCTGAGCCACAAGCACCTGGCTCAAGTTAAGCCCAGGCTTAAATCCCCACCGATGAGGGGCCAGCAAATGCGATCCAGGGAAGACGGCGGTTCCTTTGAATCTTGGGCGTTATCACCTTCTGGGACAAAACACACAGCGGCCAAAACTGCATCTCTGAGCTACCTCAACAAGGCATCAGGAAGATTAATAAATTAATGATTATAAAGCACTTTAAGAGCTTTTGGATGAAAGGCTCTATGGAAGTACAAAGAATTACATAATTTATTATTCATTATTATTATCACTCAGCGTTGGCTTCTCCCGCACGCTCCTATAGGGCACCAGTCTGGCCTCTGAAGAAGGTTAAATCCTCGCCCCGCAGCCGGGCTCTCCCCGCCAGCACCGCTCCAGCACCTGGCAGACGGGTCAGCTCGGCACTGCCAGATATTCCTGGGCACTCAGGTGCCCAGAGATGCTGAAAGGCACATGGCGATGGGTCCAAATCAACAGGACTTGGGCAGCCAGCACTTCGAAGAAGTCCTCGGATGTCCTTCTGCGCCTTTAGGTGTCCAAGTGCCATTAAAATCTGGCCCCCGGCACCGTTAAGTCAGGAGTGGAGTGGGGAGGGGAGCCAAGAGACGAGGTTTCCTGCCCTTCCGTGTCCGGTTCCCAGCAGGGCCCGGGACAACCTGCTCTGAATACCTGCAGTAAAATAATTCTTGCATCTCACGGAGGCTGCTGACGGCAACCCTGCAGCATCCTCGGCACAACCACCGTGCTCGCGACTGCCCTGGCACGTGAGCAGTCCCGCATTCCTCTCCCGGCTGCTCCCACCGTCTTCTTGCCCCAAGATTGCTGCGACCGAGGCACAGCCAGAGAAGCACCACAAATAGGAGATGGAGAGACCAGAGGGGACGGGGGACAGTGGCCGGGGGACGCAAGAAGCCACCAGACGTTGGAAGAGCACCAAGGGGACGCGGCACAGGCTGCAGGTCCTCTGTGTCCCACGGATGAGGTAAATCTGCAGAAAAGCCACGTCGGGCAGGGAGAGGGGGGTAACATCACCCCATCCCTCTGATCCTGCAGAACCGAGAAGGGGCTTTTTGTTACTTGCTTCATTTTGTTTGGAAATCGCACAAACGGAAAATGATGCAATGGAAGGCAATCCCAGTGTGGGAGAAACCCTTCACGTACCGCTGCCATGGGAACCTCCCCGGGACAAAAGCGGGTCCCCATCATTAGCTGCCAGTTACGGGCTCCCGGAGACATCTGCCCAGATGTGCTGTAACAGCAGCAGAACCAGGACCACACATGAGGCAGGGCCAGCGCCCGCTTGGTAACGTGGCAGCCAGCATGCGGGAAGGGCACCACATGCCGGGGATGCTCTTAGAAGGATGGTCACCCCCGGTCCGCCAGAAAGGTGCCGAAATACCACGGTGCTACGGAGTAAAACCCTTCCGAAGCAGACCCCCAGAAATTCTCGGGTATGCCACGGATTTGTGGGTACGGCTATCCCCTGCTCGAGCTGGTCCACTAGCCGTGGCACAGGGGTCTGCATCAGTCCCTCACACTGTACTCAGTGCAACCCTGAGCTCCTACCTGCATCTCCTCTGCCCGGATTCCCTGAAACACAGAAGGAAATCAATCTCTTTCCAATCGCTCAGGGTCTGAAGATAAATCAGAGGCTCTCAGACGTGCCTGGGAGGGCCCTGTGAAGTGCTTCACCAGACAAGGGAACGCGCGCTCGCCTTGACAGCTGCAGAAAAGGGGCAGAAACACTCAGCAAAAGTAATTAATCCCGGAGACAAGAGGTGGAACAAGCAGAGCTCAAGAAACAGAGCCTGGTATTAGCGACGGCGCTCCCTGACAGGCATCGCACCGCCAGCCGCATGCTGCCAGGGCACGTTGGGATGCTGCACCAAGCTCCGGCCACGCAAAGGGCCACGTGCTGCCCCACGGCACGGCTGCCCGGGCGCTGCTGCCTCACCTGCACAGGTACATGGGGCTGGTGCAGCTTGAAAAAGAGGCAGCGAGAGGCCTGGAGCAGGCAGGCAAAACCCCAGGCAGGCCGGGAACTCATCGAGGGAACGATCAGAGGACCGGAGTCTTTTTTGGAGGGGGTGCGGTGGAAAAGGGAGGGTACCCAAGAGAGGGGAGCAAAAAGTTAGGAATAAAGCGATTCAAAAGGCAACGACCCTCTGCCAGCCTCAACCAGCAAAAGCGACATCCCCGTGCCTGCAGACGATGGTTTCGCCAGCGCTGTGTTTGTTTGGCATCTGCTGCCGGTAAGACACAGGGCATCACTGCCCGTGTGCCCTGCCATCGGCCCCGCTGGAGTCGGCACCTTCCCCGCGCAGAGAGGAGCCACCCCAGGGGTGCAGAAAGCTCAGCATGCAAGAGATCGCCAGCAGACGAGGCTGCGCCGGGGCCGGCTCTTCCCAGATCCCTCTCCGTTGGAGATCCGATTGTCACGGCGGCTGCAAACCAAGCGGGCGATTGCAGCATGGCAATAACCGTACCTGGCTCAGCACGGCTGCACCCGCCGTGGGTCACAGCTGCAGTAAGGACACCAAAACCCAGGGCTCAGCTCCAGCTCCAGCCAGGATCTGTGCCCAGCCGGCACTGCCACGTTCTCGCTATTTCTTCTCCCGAAGCCACCTCGAGGAAGCCCAGCCGGGGTACCCCAACGTCTCCTACCATCGCTCACAGTCTGGCTATGCGGACACGCCCCCCCACAACCTGCTCTCCTCCTGCCGGCTCCCGGCTGTGCCACGATGAGAGAGCAACCCCGCGTGTAGGGTTGTGCAATGCACCAGTATTGCCTCTTCTCCATATGGGAGAACTTGCTGCATCCTAATCTATTGCCTTTTTGGGTAAGCGCTGCCGTGGGACTGCAGCAATGACAGCGGGGAGAGCTCGCAGGTCGGCTACACATTAGGGGAATATCTCCGACCTGCAAGCAGAAAGGCAAACTTGAACCACCGAAGCCTTTGTTTCCTTTGTGCATCCTTCAGGAAAAAAAAAAACAACTCATTTTGCTAAAACTGGATGGCTCAGGCACTAGCCACGTTAATAAGATTACAGCGGAGGTTCAGACAGGAAAGCCACTCGCTTCGAAAATCAGGTTATTAAACTGATCCTGAGACACTCATAGAAAAATACCGAACTCTCTGGTGTCGGGCTCTTCTCTCCACTTCAGAGCATAATAACAAAGGAAACCCCTCCAACTGACGCACCCGAACTTTGAAAAGCCACCCGGTCGGTTCGGCTCCCCGTTTAGGGAGAAGCTGCCTGGCTCCAGGGAAGCAGCGAGGGGAGGACAACGGGGACGGCCAGTCCCCCGGGTACCCGCCTGGCAGCAAAGGCCCAGGGCCAGGCAGCCCCGAAGGAAAGGATGCTCGGAGCAGGGCCAGGAGCAGGGGGGGGTCAGGAAAAGGAAGGCGCATGGCTCCAGGTGGGCACAGCAGGCGGGCAGGATGCGGCCCTTGTCCCACACTTACCGGAGGCTTAGAAATAGGCCACGGAGAAATTGTTTTTATAAGAAAACAGTGTTTCTCTGGCTCCCTACCCCTCTTCCTTGTCTCTGCTGCCTTGTGGTTTAGTTTTTTTTTTTATCCTCCCAGGCTAATCTCCGAATTCTTGCAACAAAGCCCGGCGGAGCCTGCGCCCTCCCCCGGGGAACGGCGCCGGCAGCGCCGATGCCCGCAAGAATCCAGCTCTCCCACTGCAAACCCAGGGACGAGCCGGGGGGGGGGGGGGGGGTCGGGGAAAAAGGCCCGCGCCGGCCGC
>JANXJC010000054.1:14589217-14644952 GCA_027564655.1 Leptodon cayanensis | reverse complement strand
GGGGATTGCCCCCCCCCACCACCACCACCGCCCCCCGCGCCTTCCCGGAGGCGTTCCGCAGGGCTTAGCGGGGGAAAAGCCGGAGGAAAATGTCGGGGGCGGGGGGGGGGGATGCTCGGCTGGGGTCCTGCCCAAGCGGTTCTGTCGCTGGAGGTCGCGGTCCTGCGTGGAGGGGCGATGGGCAGCAGGAGGCTGAGGGGAGAGGGGAGCTCAGGGTGGGAAGATGCGGGCTGGAGCAAGGCTGAGCTCAGGGCCTGGGGGAGGAGGGGGGGGGGGTGACCTTGGTGGGACACCAGCACCGTCCCTTGTAGAAGCATCTTCCAGCTCGGGGCTGCTCCCAGCTGAAGGCAGGTCTGTGCCTCTCACCCCAGGATCCTCAAGGCTCCGCTGAGCCTTTGTTCACTCTCTGCAACACGCCTGGAGAGACCAAGTTCAATCCCTTCGAAAACCCCACGGACTCAACCTACGGCGGGTTTGCGGCGCAGCCAGGAAACCATACAAGCGCTAAAAGCAGCAGCACTCGGCTCTTTTCCACCTCAAAACCACGCAGGACTTTATGCTTCTACAAAAGCTCTCTGTGTATGCGCGCACACGTTCATTAGCTGTACCGATGCAGACGATAAATACAGTTTTCTTCCCGCCCGTGTTGCAACGAAGGCCCCGCTGGAGCTGCCCAGGCACGCCTGGACTTCTGTGGTAGCAGCCAAGGAAGGGAAAAAACCACGCTGGGATACAGTAAAACCTGTCCGCAAGGCTGCAGAGGGCCCAACACAAAACACACGGGGTATTTGCAAAGGGGACAAAGGAGCACAGCTGATACAACGCTTGTCTTTGCGCCTTTTTTTTTTTTTTTTTACCAGCAAAGGGTTGCCCGACACTCATTTCTCCAGGGATATATTCCCCAGGTAGATGTTTCTAAGACGCATAGTCTTCTATTTCCCAGCCTTCCACAAACGAGCTCATTAAGGCAGAAGAGTATAAAAACACCATCGCCACGTCCCAACTCAGGCACCCAGCAGCAGCACACCCAAGGGACAAACGGGAGGATCGGCGCTGAGCAGTGGGGGAGTTGCAGCACACAGCTGCGAGAACTCAGCAAGGCTCGTGTCTTCCCTCCAGCATCCCTCGCAGCCACTACTAATATTTGCACAGCTTTTAGGGACAAAGGCCCACCTGAGACTCAGGCACAGGCCCCACTGGATTGCAGTTCGGTCCCCAAATCTGCTGCAAAATGCCCTGCGCAGCCCTTTCCTTTGCTGCCCATCAGCAAAATACCAATTTTTTGCAAGTATTTCCCTTCGCCTGTGGTCGCAGGGCTGCAAGCGCGTTGCAGCAGGGGTGTCCTGCTGTGTGCAGAGCACGACCTGTCCCACGCCCAGCTGGGGGGATCGGCAAGACTAATGTCCCAAACCTTCCCCACACAGCACAGGCATTTTAGCACAAGCTCTGCTGATGCAAAACTGATGTTAAAGGGATTTAAGTCTATTTAAAACTCTACCCTGCCTCCACCACAGGGAACACTGAAGGGAGAGCTCGGATCACACAAGCGAGAGGAGAAAAGTAATCGGAAACTGTGCAAGCCAGTCATTTTCTCTTCCTAATTATTAGCTTTAACCCTATTATTGCTTAAATAACAACACTAGTGGCACTTTTCTGGGATGCAGTGTCATTTCTACAGCCAGAGAAACACAGCCCCACCCCAGAGACTCTTGGGGCCGGCTGGATTGAAATCTGAACAGCGACTGGGGCACAAAACAAATCCCGTCCAGCTGAACGTGGTCAGTGCACCAGGAAAGGAGCAGGGTTGTTTGCTCAGAAAGGAAAATCTAATGCCAGGCCAGCCCTTGAGAGCAGTTTTTGCTTTGCAAATCCCCCCGCGTCTCTCTTCCAAGGCAGACCTCAGCAGTGCTCACAGCTCCCCGTCACTAGCGACTGCAGCCTGAGCTTGCAGCCTGCCCAGCTCTGGCCCGGGCTGGCTTTTTTTATTAAGCGACTGCGTGTGCTGCTCGCAGTGTATCTGCCGTCTGTTCGCCATGTTGCAACACGCTGCCATGGAAATGATCATTCCCTGGGCGATATTTGCTGTCGCCGCCGCTGTCGGAGCAGGGTTTTGCTTATCGGGAAGCTGCTACCTCTCGTGCCACGCCAGCACCAGAGGTTGGGATGGGATCCGAGGATGCTCCACGCTCTGAGTGCAAAAGCTGGGAGCTGCGTGGGCTGTGCAGCCAAGTCTGCGTCTGCAGAAAGCTCTTCCTTCCTCAGGTATTTACTTAAATGTGTTTAATAAAACCACTGAGCTCTTTTTCCCCAGGACACAGCAAGTCTGTCAGGCTCAGCCACACAGCCTTTTGTTCCACATGGGCTCGCCACGCTGCGTGTTATTTAATAAAGCATCCTCAGACGCCATCACGGGGGTTTTCCCCAATGCATCCTTGTTGATTTGTCAGGATTCCAGTCACCTCCTGGGAATAGCACTGTATGCAAGCAGGGAGCTTCAGTCCCCCCACTCTAGGGCGCTCCCTTGCTTTGCTCCATGGCAAAAGATCTTTTCTTTCCTCCCTTCCTCCCTGCTGCAGCAGTGCTCAGACCTGAAAAAAATCAGTGGAATAACACAGCCCAAGCACAGCACCCTCTGGACCCCCACTCGGGCATGGCTGGAGCCATGAGTAGGGCTGGAAAGTGGGTATGGGGTAGTATCCCATATCCCGCACTTGCACTCTTGGATGCGCATTGATGCGGGAGCTGCCCCAGGGAAGGAGGAGGCAGGGCATGGGCTGAGCTGAGCGAGGTACTGGATCTGCTGCTTGGCTTGGCTCAGCCCATCCCCTGCCTCTCTCCTCCCCTTCCCAGGGCTGGATGAGGCCCCGCACAGGGTCCATTCACACTTCAAGCTTCATCAACCCCCTTTTTCCTAGTGCATCACTAAACCCACACATCTATCTGTCTGTTACTGCCATCTTTGTGGCCAGTGTTACCCCCAGACCTGTCGGCTTGTGAACATCCCCCTTCCACATCCACCCATGCTAAAGCAGATCAAGAAGGTGCTCCAAAACCAACCGACGATGTGAGCGAGGAATCTGTTACTGGAAACAGCAGTGGCAAAGGCAAACAGCCTTTGCCTGGCAGTGAACTCACCGAGCAGAGCGCACACAGCCCATACTTTGTACTTTTTCGTGAAAAAGCCAAGTTTTGCTAAGAGCTTTCTTGTGCCAAAGCAGGGAGTTGGGCAGCAGGGGAGTGGTGAAGCCTCAAAGCCTAGGATGGGGAAGGAACATACACATGCGAGATTAATTATATCAGCTACAAAAATAGTGGCTATTTTAAGGTTAACGCTTAAGTGATCTGACTCAGTCAGAAAAAGAGCCAAAGAAATTATTGGCAACAGTGCTGGCTGCTCCATCAGACAAGCCATGGTCACTGCTGGCACGGAGAGCCACCAAAATAGTTGCTTTTCAAGGGGTTTTGAAAAAAAACGTCAGTAGCGCAAGTTCAACATCCTGGTGCAACAGCCACAAACGGAGAACGCAGGAATGCATCAACTAGTCCCGGGGACATCCTCACCCGTGCCTCAGCTTCCCAACCATCATCCTAATCTCAGATTACAACAATTTTACATACATGTATGATTTCAAGACTGTGGGCAGCTTTAAATGGGACTCCACACCTTTGAGCTCATCAACCAGTGCATTCCTGAAGCTCTTTTAAGCTTGACAAGATGCGAGCGGTGCTGCACTTGCTTCGCCGCTCGTTTCAATGCGGGCCACAGCAAGCACCAAGTGCTGGTAGTTACCGTTCTGTTTTGATAGCTGAGCTATATACAACTAAGTAAGAAAGCCCTCAGAAATCAGGATTTCTAACCCAAAACACTCTGAGACTCAAATGCTAGCAGCCCTACTGGCTATCACCGTTATAAATTAATTTCAGATAGCACAGCATTTTAGTGCCAACAGATAGCATGGCTTTAGAGAAAGTGCAACAGAAACAAAACACACCAGGTTCTTGGGCAAATAGCAGCCGGAATGGTGCCCTGCAGGCTCCTTCCCCAGGAAATAGAATTGCAGATGTTGAAATGATGGCCAAATGCAGAGGAAGGTCTGGAAATCAGCACAACTGTGCCAAGGCTGCACGTACAGCTGTCTTTCAAGACTGACAGGCAGCTGAGGCGCTGAGCGTTACAATTTGCTACGCTATTAATTTCTCTGCTAAATTCTAGTATATTTTCTTAAAGACTGTATTCTCTTTACAGCCCCTGGGGCTGTAATTGTTATGCTAATGGGGGAACCTGCAAAGGGTGGCTGTGGTGAACTCATCAGCTGTTCTCCCAGTTACCTGCCATGTGCAGCCAGCAGTTGGCTGAGACAAAGCCAAGCAGGAGGAGGTGTTGTGATACTCCTTCACGGCACATCACAAATCACAGCTGGCAACTGGGAAGCCACCTTCTTTTTCTGCTCCTGCCATGCTCATCCTGCAGTACAGGAACTGCAGAGCTCAGCCCAGCCGCCTTGAGCCTTCAAACAAGGCTCAATACTAGAAAAAGGCAGCGCAATTGTTCAGGGACAGAAAATAAAAGACTCCTCATAACAACAACCAAGCAAGCAAGCGCTGCGCAGTTGTGTCTGTGTGAGATAAGATCACAGTCACAGAGGTAGCAGCAGCTTTTTGCAGCAAAGACGCCCCGCAGCATCCACCAGCACCATCAGGGCTGAAACGACGGTTGGAGAGGTTGTTCTCCATGCTATGAGCAATGCACTGTACAAGGTTACTTGAGCACCGTTCACCAATTCTACTGCCCAGCTTCAGCAGATGTTTTTATTCAAAAAAACCCCTCTTTGAGAAAAGTGTCCCTAAAACTGCAAGACTGGGGTTTGGAGCAGAACAAGGCATTTTTTTTTAAATATATGTATATAAGAACACAAGAACCATGACAAAACCTTCAAAATAAAGGGAAGGTATGCGGCTGCCAGCTGTCTGATTTCCTGCCCAAATCTTCACTCTGAAGGTAGCCCGACATCTTTGTCCACTCAATGCTAAGCTGCGAGCGCTCACAGCAGGCACAGGGGAACAGTTGCGGTGATGGTTTTCACGCCACGAGCCAGACAGAAGTCAGCCTCCTTCAAAGATTACTCATGAGTCATATTAGATCGTCGGCCTCTCGGTGCATGGAGTCTGTCTGCTGCACACACCACCCCGCCGTGGATGCTGCCGTGGAGCAGCTCGAGGAGCAGCTCAAGGGCTGGTCACTGCAGATCTGGACTGGTTTTAGGATGAGACAAAAGCCTCTTGAGCAAGCTTCATAAGCAAACTGCACTGTCAGCATTGATGTCTGTCCACCCAAACCCCACCCTGCAACTGTTAAATAAAAACCAAAACCCAAAACAAAAAAAAAACCCAAAACAACAACAAAAAAAACCCACCAAAACCCCCACAAAACCCAAAAAACGACTCAAACATACAAAATCAGCCTGTACCTATTTTTCAAATTTGGTTGCCATAAGATGTTGAACCTTTCCTTCCCACAAGGCTGCTCTGATTCATGGCAACACACAGGCATTGTGTGCTTGGTAAATCCCAGCAGGTATTTCTGCTCAGTTTTTGCAACAACAGTTAAAACCCTGACTTACCATGAATACAGATTAGGGCACACGCGTATCAGCTTCATTTTAACGTAGTACTTTTAACATTCCTCCTACGGAGCAGCCGAGCTCACTCAAGGCATCTATAAGGTTTAATAGTAGAACAAAAATGAACCCCCAAACCAGAAATTATGCATGCAATATACTTCACACAGATAAGCAAATGGAAAAAGACTGAGTCAGGTATTTAGTCCAGCTCACAGCCAAGAAGGGGTCATTCCCTACAGTATACTTAGCAGTGAGTTGTCCAGTCTCGTGTTGATTATCTAAACCAACACAGAACTGCCTCCATTTCTCCAGAGAGATTGTTTGCAGCCAAACCCATCTCATTGGCAAAAGGTTTCTCCTAACATCTTGTTTTCCTCTGCTTTCATTTCATCTCACCTCTCCACAGCTCAGGCCTTGAGCCACACTGATTAATTCCCCACCCATTTCTGCAGTTTCCCCCCATGCAGCCATTTTGTAGCATGCTACATCTCCTTGGCTCTCTTTAATCATCACTTAGTCAGGCTTACAGCTTTAATTCTTGTAATCTTCTGTCATTGCCGAATTCTCTCATCTCAGTCACTGCAGCTGTTCTTTGTAGCCCCTCCAATTTGGCTACTGCCTCTTGGTATGAGATCCATCCCAAAACGAACAAGTCTGTCTTCTCCCAGGAGATGCAGATCAATACCTTTGCAGCTGTGCCGGGTGTGGGATTCCTTCCGACTTCACGGAGCTCCTGCAGAACAAAGCATCCTGAGAAGCTCAGAGGAAGAGGCAGCTGAGGCACTAACAACTGCTCTTCTACACCCTGCAGTAAATGGTGGGTGCACACATGTTTTTAGGGAGATAGGCTGCCAATGGAATATTGTGCCACCCTCCAAAAATGACTCAAGACTGAAGACAGTATAGAAGATCAGCACCCCAGAACACTGTCCTCAGGGACAAAAAAAAACCCTTATTAATACATTTACCCTTGCCGCAGGAGACCCATGTTAACAGCTCCTCTTACTGAGGATGCTGGAAGTCTCTTGGCCAAGCTTAGCACAATCATCCCAAGAGGGAGCAGTAAAAGGATTTTTAAGCCATCCCCCCATGTCGATCCTCATCTATGCTACCCACCACCACTGTAACAGCCTCACCTTGCATGCCTGTTTTTTTTCAGTAATACAAAAGCCATCTCATGCATTATATCTCAGCCATCCCACTAAAAATATTCCACAGGGGAAAAGAGGCATGAGAAAGCAGTGTCACCCCAAGGTACATTATTTTCCATGGATGAAAGAGAAGAAAGGGATGACATGTATTTGTTATTACTTAAGACACATGAAAGCTCTTGTCTCCTAACTGAGGACCCCAGTACCAGGATCAGCTGTGCCAATACAAGCTGTGTTATTACCTCTTCTGTAGAAAGCAATTTGTTTTTATTGACCATTCACTATACAGGGCACTACAACACGCTCCTGCTCATTAGAGTCTGTCAGTCAGAAGGCAAAGGAAGGTAAAAAGCAAGATTTCAAGAGAAGGCAGCTCTTTGCAGTCATGAAGATAATCTTGCTAGAGCAAGAACAGTGACAGCAGGCAGCTTGGACTGCAACAAGGAGCAGCAAATGATCAAGACAGCTCAGAATTTCAGACACTAGAAGAAAATCCTTAAAACAGGTAGAACAATCTACCTCCCCTGGACAGGAAAATACCTACAAACTTGCATCCAAACACAGCACGTTGTTAGGGCTCTAGTTTTGTTTATTCCCCCCCCACCAGACAATCTCTGCTTAGGATAGACCTTAAATACTCTGTTGCAATTAGCACCTTTTTCTTTTTGGCTCTCCTTGGAGAATACAGCTCTCCTTGGAGAAGACAGTCAGAAATCAAGATTTTTTTCTCACATAACCCACACTTGGTCTCAGTCTCAGGTGAGTCTTCCCACAATTTAGTCCTACTTTACACACCCCACCCCATTTCACCTTTCATTACAGCTGAGCAATTTTTTGGTCCAGTGCAGCTAACTCCACTGTGCACTTAAGGGCAGGGATGAGTTTGACTGCTGTCACTTTAAGGGGGAATGTTTTAAGGCCAAATATCCATTAGCAAGAAAAAGCAGAGGATGTTCAGTTTGGAGAAAACTAACAACAAAGAACTACCTGCATAAAATAGGTGTAGGCTACCCCAGTACAACAACCAGCCATCACCTTCATCACATTAAGTTTGTTTTATTCTACAGCAGGGTGTTAGTAAGTCCAAAACCCATGTACTTTTTATAGTTTAGTTCCCTGGTAAAACACCACCCACCCAAAGGCTTGAGGCAATGCAGAACTGGCTGCTTGGGATTTGCAGGGTAGAGAACACAGGCTATTTTTGGCATTACCCCTCTGTGGTAAAATGAGAGCTATAGGCTAAACTGTAAGAAACATCTTGAAGACTTACATTTTGTGATGAAGGACATATGCTTTTGAGGGGCGGGAGACTATGCATAAGAGCACTTCACAGAAATACTTTGCCCTCCTCATCCCTGCCAACCCAACCAGTTTGTAGAACTGACATGCATGGTTAGATCCTGACATCTCAGGAAGAGAACAACTACAGAAGTCCCTCAGTCTAGCCTAAACCAAACAGGTTAAGGACTTGCCCCTTTGAGATGATGTGGCCAGATCCACAAAGGATATTACTTAAAATACAGGTTTCTACCCTTAATTTGTACCTGGTCACCAAGGTTCAAAGCACCAGCTCCCTGTCCTCCCTTGCATGGCAGGCTGACACCAAGTCCTGTGGAACAAGGAGACCACAACACTGCCTAACAGCAACAAGCCCTGGATGCAGCTGCCTTCCTGCCTGCCCAAAACTGCAAGGCCATGAGAAACAGGGCTATGAGAAATGCTTCCATGCGAAACTCAGTCCACAAACTACTGCATAAGTTCAGCTTACAAAACTGGAAGAGGAGCTTGGCACGTACAAGCACAACTGTAGTACCTGGAGGTCTTTCAGCTCAAGGAAAGTCACCTCAGTGAACCCCGCTGCGGGTCACTGACAGGAAAGCTTCTCACCTAGGAAAGTTTTTTCCACACAAGATTTTTGTGATGTGGCCCTGTATCCACGATGCAGATGTTAACAGCTGCAAATGGAAGTCAGGCATGAGAAAATGCAGACTTCGGAATCAACAGGTCAGCTTGGTTGCTAGCAGTTCAGAAGCAGAAAATGAGATGCATTAAACTTCTTTCTGGTCAATCTTTATTTTACATGTTTGCATCACAGCCAGGAAACCAAGTTATACAGACCATCCTGATTTGTATCTACCTTACTTCTCTTCAAACACTGTTTGTTGTTCTTTTAATAAAGTTTAAAAAAGTACTGAAAAAATCCATTTGTACATCTGAACATGAACTGAGGAATAGGATATTTACAGGTCACCAAAACCCCTGGAACTGGACCTTGCTTTACACAGGAAAGTCTTTTTGAGTTCTTTTGGAGGTCATTTACTAAATTAATTCAAAGCTACATTGTACAAGGTGCCCTAAAGCTGCTTAATGACACAAGAGGATCTAGAATTAATTATTAATAGTTACTAAAGGGAAAGGGAAGCTATTTAGACCCATACTCTGTTTTGACAGAAGAGGTACCAGCCCAATGGGGTCCAGTATCCTAGCTACAAGACAAAGTGCTTCTGATAATGCGGAGGTCGGGCTCTACTTTATTACACAGAGAGAACACCGAGTGAAATCCCACAGGGAAATATTTATTAAGAATTGTCCTTTCTACAGGATAGCTGCAGTCAAAATATAAATGGGTTCTTGAGCCAGTCAGCCTACAACGAGGGACTCTCTTCTCAGCCACTTTCTTCCAGTACCGTCACTTTACATGCAAGTATCGCAGTATTTTTCTTAAATCCTGTTCCAGCCATTTGCAAGTACATATCATGCACAGTTCTTACAGGATCATTGCTATATCCAAGCAAGATACTACAAGGGGGAAAAGACACAGCTTCCCAATATTGCTAAGTAAAAGTGATTAATAAGCCCAACACAGCATCATACCCAGCGGCTACAAGAAAAGCCAGATTAATCCAATGTAGAACAACCTTCTCTTGCAAATCAACCCCAAGGAACACAAAGAAACATTGGTCAAGTGCCTCTGGGCTGCACCACCTCAGTTTTCATGAAACATTCAGGTTACTGAAGTTACACACAAGGTCACAGGTTTTACACAGTGTAAGTCACCTTACGTTTCAAGTATCACTGTACCTTCCATCTATTGCAGACCACAGCTCCATGCTCATTTTACAAAGGTGAAAAATAGGGAGATGTTTTATGATTGGAGGTCATAACACAGAATTAATAAAACACATTTGCTTTAAAGTAACAGTAGTTTGTTAGCTGTCATGACAGGTCAAACTGAAGGAGACAAACCAGGAGACAACCTCCTGCAGGAGGAAGTATTTACTTCCCTTCAATATCTGCGCTACCACCCGACTACTTTTTTTAACAGCTAAGCAGCTTCAGTTCGGAGAGCTCAACAGCCAGGTAACCCTTTCTTGTCAATTTGATTGTCACTGGCCAGACTGCATTTCTCTTCTCCAAGGGGAGCATACTGTAAGGAAGAAAGGCAACACCGTAAAAATCTTCCATTGGACTTCCACCAAATGTGCACACTGGAGTGATTAGGACATGCCCTTTCATGGCCAGAAGGAGTGTTACAGTGCTTAAGGATACACGGTGGATGCACACTCATGCTAGAAAGAGTCCACTTAGCTTAGAAAAATATATCTTCCACATTGCTAGCTCCAAGACAAAATACTGCAATGCAGCAAATTTTTACAACATGCTCCCAGGGTATGCCAGCGTCGAAATCCAGGAACAGGGCACTCAGCTGGAGAGAAACACTGAACAATGCACTGCACAGATCATGACATGCTGAGTTAGATGACAACATGAAAGAGCATCTTAATAGGACAGCATGTGGCTTCTTCAACTTGAACTGCTACATTTTGAGCAAGCAGCAGCAATGTTCCAGATGACCCCATTATGTCTTGCTTTCTCTTAGTACGTCTCTTCATGAACCATCAAGGAAAACATTTTCAAGCCTGAGGAATGCAAGAGTCTGGCAGTTGTACTGCAAGGAGGTTTCCTCTGGAAGACAGCTTGCTGAACGGTTACAGCAGGAAGGAGGAGCGCATCAGTGGCATTTTGAGTGTCATCATCACCAAGGACTTATTGGGGCATAACCTGCATTACAACTGAAGACTGAACCAATCTCATTTTTGTCTGCAGAGGGTGCAGAGTACTCCACTGCAGCAACATATGTGAATGCATTCAAAACCATTTATTCTGAATTGCACCAGACCTGCTTTTCCAGGACTCCTGTCATTATACCGCTGTGTACTCGCAGGGTGATTGTTTTAGTTGCTCACTTCAGTAAAAGGCAGAGACAGGAAAGTAAGGCTGTATCCCAAAAGGATCTGTAAGCCACAAGCAGCTCTTCTATTTTCCCCTCCCTGTGAAAGACAGGGCTTCCTACCAGATAAGACAGCCGTCAGCATTTGAAAAGCAAGCACTGCGATTATCCTGCCTGGTGAGCTCTAAGCTGCTGCATTTCACTAGCAATAGAGAGTCATGCACTTGCCAGTCATGCAGATGTGGGTTTGCCTTGGGAGGAAGAGGGAGGGAGTAGCTCTCTCTTTGATGCTTTGCGGTGCAGCGCACAGTGCTGCAAGAAAAGCACAACTGCAGCCATCCTCTCCATGCTCCAACATCCCAGCCACTGTCCAATCCATCATACAACCCTGCAAGACAAATTTTTTGACCTGCTCTGAGGAATTCCACCAGAGAAACTGGAAATTCACTTTGGAAATGATGCAGGAAGAACCTTCTATCACTCTGTTTTCTGACTTGTGCATCCACATTCATTCTCTTTACTAATGCTTAGGTCTGACTAGTTACTGTTGTACTGCATCCTGCATTAAGTGCCAGCTGAAGTTGGTTGTATAGCTGACTGCTGAAGCTCAGGTCTGAACCTGGAAAAAGCTCTTCTAAAACCAGTTTCGGAATACTATCATGGCTTTTCATGCCAAGACAAGAAGAAATCACCCATTTTTTGGCCTTTGACTAGTGAGCCAGGGACTTGGCAGATAAACCTACACCATATGCAACTTCAGCAAAAAAAGTGCATATAAAAAAAAGAAACCTGAGACTAAGGTAAGAGCGCTTGCCAAATCAGCAGCAACACTGACACTGAGGTATGGAATAGGCAGCTGTTTGGAACCAGCTCAGCATATGCTGGGATCCTGGCACAGCCCCTCGTGTTTTTGAGTGAAATGCCACACCCATCAGAATTTCGTATCTCCTTCGGAAAAGGTATTAACAGGTTGTAAGACAGCATCATGTCCAGATTAACGCTGTTATTGAGCTTCCGTTCCTGACAGCAAATCCTTATCCCTTACACACTTCAGTGCCAACAGACTTCAAGTCTCCTATGGACTACTCTGAACAAAGTTTACAGCCCGAGTAGCCCTTTGGATGCAGACAGTGACATTTCCATAGGGACAGAGTAACAGTGCACAGTGAGAGGATGAGTTTTTCAGGTATTGTATTTAAGTGTATGATGAGCTGGGACTGCCTATGTTTGTTTATAATCCAATTTCTCACACCTCAGCTACTTCATATGCAGATTTCTTCATACAGAAGGTCTAAAAGGCTCATAAGTCACATAACAGCCTTTCTAGTGGTGTAGGCTCTCTGTTTCCACTAAAAGTGTATCACTGCAAGACAATGACAGCAGAAGTCAAACTATCACTGCTGTGATTACTATGCAGTTACAGCTGAGGAGGAAAACATAGAAGAGGACTCTGTACCCAGCGAAGAGGGCTATTCTCATACTTTATCTGAAGAGAAACCAGTTCCGGGTATCAAAGCAGGTAGATTCATTTCCACCATTTCCACGATGCATAGAACTGACACCCAGGAAAAGAAGTGGCAACCGGAGAAAACAATGCTCCTCTTCAAACAGCAAGTCTTGGGACAGACTGCTCCTTTAAGAGCTCTACAATCCCCATTCAAGACTGAGGAAGAAGTGGCTCAAGGTTTCAAAGAAAATCCCCCTTTTAAACTTAAAGAATAAAAAAAAAACTAGTGGCTAGTAGTCCTCTAATCAGTTGTGCCCCAGAGATGTAGTCCCTTCAGTCAAAAAAGCAAATTTCTAAATGAGTTTGTAAGAGATGCTAGCACATCCGAAGCTCTGTGATGATGCCTATCCCTGTCACCCTGACAGAAGCACTTTGCTCAGCAGCACCATGTGTCAATGTCTCTACGTGAATATTAAGGCTTCAGTGGGTCAGTGAGTTATACTTGATTTATTTTTCTTAAAGCTTATCCTCATTGCATCAGTTAACCACTTCCGCCCGCCCCCAGATTAACAATCATTTGCTATGCCTTACTACTACAACTATGGGCACCAGCTTGCCTTCCTAACAATAGCAGAGTACTACAGATAAAACGTACGTGGCATTTGTAACATGTCTCTAAAGACACCACTGCAAGTTTGCATGTAATAGTCAAGACTTCGTATTCCCCTGCATTGAGGTTCTGGTCATAATCTTCTCCTTTCCTGACAAAAAACATTTACGACTGGGAGCTGCAGTTGCCTAGTTTTGGCAGCAATACCATTTTGACCAGTTCAGCTCATCTCAAACAGCAGTCTCATTAATCCTACATGCCAGAGAGGTACAAGTAGCCATCCAGAAAGGCTAAGTAACTCAGGATAATGGTGAACTAGAGATTTATGCTGCAGTACATTTGCTAGACAGATTTCCACTGGAGATTCTGGTACTGTTTATACTGTGCCAGAAAGGAGTGTCTTTTGAAATACCTTGAAAATATTTTATAAAGCAGATCAAAGTGCTGTGGGTCACAGGTTGAAGTTAAATGTTTAAGGAGCATGGCAGACCCCTAAAAAGCAAGCAACAGTCTTACACCTCTTGTGTACTTCTTGTCAGGTGGGTGTTAATCAAAAGCAGCTCCACGAATAGTGGAGAATTTACATTAACGCTTATTGCGCTATGGGCCAGTGCTTTTAATGGAGAACAGTCACTTGCTTCCTGTATAGCAATACATTTGAAAACCTGATACATTCAAGTGGATACCTGCATGAATAAGACAAGAAGATACTTAACTTTCCCACTGATGTCAGTAGTGGCAGAAGTCACCTGATCCAATACCCCATTTAGTCTCTCAAATAACTGCAGTTGTTTCTATTAATTTGTTTTGCAATGCTTTGTCCAAGCAAAAGGGAGAATTTATAAAAAGAAAAAAGAATACTTACATCTCTTATCTTCTTTTCCCACCTTCCAACACGCTTTGTAACTCCCAGTATACATGATACATAGCAAGTGTGTGTATATATATATATGCGCATTATATAAAATATATACTTTACATACACACTAAAGGTCTCTCTTCACATTAGTATTACACATTCTGAAGAATGCAGCTGCAAACAATTCAGAATACCTAACTGATCCAGAAAGGGGAAAAAAGAATAGGCTACCCAAAATCCCTAGGAAAGCTTCACACTCCTTGCAGGTACCAAGAGATCCCATTTCCTTATGATCAGAGGAATAGTTATATTTCTGCACTGCTTTGCTCCCCCTAGACACACCCCACTCTGCAGTTTCAGTGTTGGGAAGTGCTAGTTGCTCCCTTTCCACTGAGAGCAATATTAATAAATTAAAAAAGTTTCTCTGAAAGTGCTGCCTTAGTCCAGTCCATCATGCCGTGCTTTCCCAGTCACCCTGGGGCTCTGCTGAACCATTCACCACTTTCTTGACCTTCTTCATGCCCTCCATTACTCCAGAAGTTGTCACCCTGGAAGAGAAGGGAGAAACATCAGAGAACAAAACTTGAACTGCAACATCCGTTTCACCAATAGCCCAGGCTCCTCTTCCTGCACATATCGAGTAACGCTTCTCAAGTGCCTCTTCACCAAGACCTAGCAGTCTTGATGTTCGGTCTCTCCTCTTGCTACCATGTTGCAGGCCAGGTATCGTCTTGGACACAACACTGATGGGCACTGGGAGCAAGGCCACTGTCCTTGAGAGCCTCAAGGCCCTCCTCATCTATCGTTAAACTAAAACAGCAAATAGTATTTGCTTGTACTTGAAAGAAGATAGCGGGGTGGTTAAACAGTTAAACCAGGTATTTATCTGCTAAAGTTTGAGCAGCTTGCTTCAAAAACATTCTGCTATACAGGTGAACACCCTTAATTCTGTGCATTAAAGACCTCCTTCTGCATTTGCAATGCTATTAACCTACTAAATGCTATTTAACCTATTAAAATAGAAACAACGTATTATACAAATGCACACACAGCGGACAGTGCCCCGAACGAACCTTATTAGCTTAATGCACACCAACTCCTGTTAATAGCAAAATTACTCAATGAACAGCAACAAAACAGAAGAGAGGTCATCCTTTTTACACCATCCAAGTCTGGATTTGTCATGGCAATCTGACCACTGAGCTATAAAGCCTCATAATACCATTCAAACATTAGGCAGACTGAACTATTTATCCAGCCAGAAGAGCACTGCTCCTCTCAGGACTACCTTGGCTATTCAAAAAGCTCTTCAGCCCAGTAGCTTTCCCTGTTGCTACACAAAACAGGCTATTCGCATGCACAAGACATTTGCTTTATTTGCACAATACGATTCTCATTCCACACAGGTATTTTCTCCCCACAAATGTGCTACAAAGGTTATTTTGGATGCTGAAAGTAGGAGTGCCAATAGCTCAATGCATTCACAAGGGATGCCTGGAAGCATACATAAAACTGTCCTGTTCAAAGATGCCGCTGTCAGCCTTTGTATGCTTTCACCTGCGGTTTACTATGTAAGAATACTTTATTTGATCGGACTAGCTAACAACATTTTCACAGTGTCACCCAAGAGGAGAAGTAATCTTCAGATACACTCTTCTGATAGTGCCCTTAGTTCCACGTTAGAGAGCAGCTTCTGTTCATGTACTGTAAAAATAATTTACTCAAACTGGTGTGTTCAGTGACTCTCCTAGCAGTGGCAGTACTGGGATCAACAGCAGTTCAGACACTTCAGAGTGGGCCTGGAGGAGCTTGTGTTTAAGGGAATAGGGAAAGGGTCAGAAGAGTACAGGTCAAATAGCAACTTTATTCCCTATTGAAATTTAAAAAAAAAAAAGGGGGGGGGGAAGTAGGCAGGTTACTTCAAGGAGAAAGATGGAATTAGTAAACGTTTGCCTGGAAGAGATCACATCAAGCTTATCAGCACAGAGAACATGTAGATCTCGTAAGTTCTCCCTGTTGACAAAGTTTTTCCCACAGTCCCATACGAAAAAATCAGGGGAAACATGAGCGAGACAAAACCAAAGTAGATGCATAACTAATTGGAAAAGCATGCATTGAGATATACTTAATGGTTTCCTGTCAAAAATGAAAGAACATCGAGTGTGGTTCCAGAGAGGTCTGTCCTGAGTTCACTTCTACTCAGTATTTTCAATAATTGCCTGGGTAATGGAACAGAGAACTTGCTTATTAAATCTGCAGAAGACACGGAGAGCTACATATTTGAGAACAGGACTAGAATGAAGAAAGATTCTGGCAAATCGAAGTAATGGTCTGAAAAATAAGGGACAATGCAGCAGGACAGCTACAAAGTTTACTCTTCAGAAATAATAAACTTCATAATTACAGAATAAGGGGCTAAGTATCAATTCCTCAGGGAGGAGCCGAAGATTACAATGGACTACAAACCAAAAATGAGCAACTAACATAGCAATAGCAGACATACTGGGATATATAAATAGGTGTTTTACACATGCATGACACCAAAGTAGTCCTAACACTTGACTCACAGCTAGTAAGATCCCACCTGGCACACAGCCTAGATTTTAGCACTGCACTCTAATACAATTACAAACCCACTGCACACCAAGATGATAACAAAAGTGATGAGAGGTTATGGCTAAGAGAGAATTATCCACTTCCCACATTCACGGAGGGACAGAACAAACAGCTACATGCTGAAATTGCAGCCAGGTCAAGTCATGTCATTTGTTACCAGAGAGACTACTTACTGTCTCCTCCCTGCAGCCATAGCAAAGAACTGGGAGACATTTCAGGGAGGATTCCTCAACACTGTAAGTTAAAGACTACCTGATGAGCACTGTTCTTGTCTCATGACAACTATATAGCATAGCTCGAGTCTTCATTTTCTCAGATTGTTCATGTACAATGGGCAATTCCTCTCCCTCTCAAAATCAGTTCAGCCAACACATTTTACTGCCCAGTCAAACAAGCGTATTAACACTAAGACCAAGCACACTGCAATTCTCATTCTAGTCCTCTGAGCAGTCTCAGGACTTCAGTTCTGACCTGCCATACTGCAAGTAAACGTTCCTCACCTGCAGTTTGCTGAACTGCATTTCTAGCCCACAAACTAGCAGTAGTTAAAATGCAACAAATCCTTCTCACTAAACTGTCCTTCCCCAGAGAGAATTTTTGTGGCTGTCAGAGGGATACCTGCCACAAATGTGGCACAAAAGGAGTTCCCTGAACACTCCATTGCACAGTGGTATGTGCTGCAGAAATTTCATAGTTGTTTTTTTTTTCTCCCCTCTACATTGTATCCAAGGTATCAAGGCATGACTAAACATTCAGAAGCATCTTCAGCTCTTCAGCCCTCCACAGTGGTGGATCTCAGCTGTCTTTTCTCCTGGATTTTTTTTGTTTGTTTTATAGTCTAACAGGAAACACTGCGATACCAGCAGCAGCCAGCCTTTACAAGCTATTGCAAACAGGAGTGAAAACTGACCAGCCATTGAGCAAAAAAGCACGGGAAAGATGTGTTAGGTGAAGAAAATCACTTCTAATGGAGAGCATCATGAATCAGTCTGCCATGAAGCACAACCTGAGAGAAAGCAGAGAAAAGCAACCAACTAGGACTTCAAGTCTCAGCAGAAAATAGGTTGCCTCATGATACAGTGAGAAACTCCAGATCCCAAGGCATAAGCAAAGGTAGGTCAGTGTTACCACAACAGTTCACTATGTTGAGGCTGTTTTGGGTGTTAAGCAAAAACAAAGTTAGTCTTCACACACTCAGTAAAATGCATTTACTGAATTGAGAACAAAACCATTAATGGGTTTTCCTGCAATTCCTCCTCCAGTGGAAGTATCTTAACCCCCACATGCATGCGTGAACACCATTCTCAACCAAGATCTGCAGAAGAGCACTTTGGTACCTAACATTTAAAGCAAACTTACTGAGCTAATGACATAACATACTGCAAGGGTAAAAAAAAAAAAAAACAAACAAAACCCAAACTGCTTCCTTTCCCCTTTCTCACCCCCACCTCATCTACTGTACTGTTTATATTTTTGTGTCCATGCCCCAGAAATGGCATTAGGACTGGAAGCCTGACAACTCCTTCTGCCAAGTGTGGCTGCACCTTTTCAAACAGAGTACTTTAATCTAACAAACTGTCAGCAACAAGCCCACATACTGACAGAACGGGCTCAAGAGGCTGCCCAGCACAGAATACACAGAAAGCCACTTTGCTGATGATGAATAGCTATTGACCCTGCTTGAAAAAGAACAGACTGGTCCTTACTTCAGGTTTAGTCATACTCTCCTCTCCACCAGGACAACTTCTGTTGAGCCTAGTGTAACTGAAGAGAAAGTCCTGTAACATTTGTGATTGCTTTCTCCCAAAACAGAGGTGTGTTAGTTGAAAAGACTTATTACAAGTCACCTTTGCTGTTCTTGACTTAAGAATTTACAGAGGGAGGATTTGTGCCTTATGTTGCTTCTGTCACAGACACCCAGCCTTTGCATTTTTCTCGAAACTTTGCAGATTTCCACACAGTCCTTAACAATATTTACACTTACTGCCAGACTGAGCTTTGTACAGTTTGCACTGCACGAAAACAGGCACAAGCTAGAGAGCTGCACTTAAAATGTCCTATTTTTGCTGGAAGACAGGCAAGCCTGGAAAACAGGCTTGATGACCTCACGACTCTTCCCTCCATTGGCTCATAGAAATGTTGAGTCTAAAGAAACTGAATGCTTCTGCAGCAAATGCTTTAAAGAGTGATTTTCAACAAAAACCCTCTGGGAGAGGAAAACAACCATAAAACCTGGCAATAGGACATGGCAGAACACCATGAAGTTTGAAGGCTTTCAACTTCTGCCATAGCCTTTGAAGACAAGTTGGTATTTATCACATGAAAGACAAAACACGCTCATGCAACTGTTAGTCAGGATGCTGTCAGGCACTTAGTCACTTGCTCAAATAAGCCTTGGTATTTTTCCCCCACAGAAACAACATTTAGTATTTATAAAAGCAAAAATAGGACCAGCAAGACCAAGTCAACAAGAAATTTAATACACTTCCATCGCAGTGCTTCACCTGTCACAGAATGTGTATACACTATGCTTTTCAAATACATGCAAACTTAACCTCCCTGATGCAGCTGGGGAAGGGAGAACAAGACACAGATTATACACTGCCAAGTGCCCAAACAGAGTAAAACTTCTGGTGAATCAGATGAGAAAAATTTAAGCAAGGCTAAGGGGAACAACCCACAAGGCACCATAATGGAAACTCCCAAGGCAAAGAGCAAAATACCTTACTAGGAAAAGGCTCACAAGGAATTCCGATCCTTGAGTTTCTAGTAACATCTACTTCACTATGGCGAGATGCAAATCCCTTAATTAGTTTAATGAACTTTCTCCAGCTTATTTCTGGCAAATTCTCCTAAGTTTAGCAGCTTCTCCAATTTACTGACATCACTAAATATGAAAGGTCCCATATTATTAGTCCTAAAAAAATCCCAAGTAAAAATTCATTCAGGATGTAATACAAAGTTGAAATTCACTCTAACAGGCAAAAAGGAAAAAAGCTCATTTCTGTACAATCACAAATCCTGCCATATCTTCCAGTTCAAACAGCACCTTCCTGATGCAGATGTTTATTTACCAGCTTCCAAACTAAAACCAGTTTCTTACATTTAAACACCTTTAAGTGATAGTGATTTTAAGGTCACTACCCACTAGTTGGATTCCGCTTGCAACAATGACAGATTTTATGGACCCAAAGCAAAAATGCTAAGCAATTGGAAAGAAGGTCTTTGTCACTAGAGATATTTCTGAGAAATTGAACTCCTTGCATGACATTTCAGGTTGGATTCCACCTCAAACCTTCTTGTAGCAATCTCCAAATAAGGTGCATTTCTTTCTGGGCTAACTATGAGGGCAAACACATTCTGACTTTTTTTTGCCCCAGCAATAAAAATTGGAGTGTTGATTTGTTTCACCCAAGAACAGGTAAAGGAGATTTGCCAAACTGGAAAAAACTCTTAGGAACAGGCTTCTGAGCCTGTACGTGAATTGCAATTATGCATGAAATGTGTAACTACTAAAGAGATTAGGTTAGCTCTGCTCCTATTAAGGCAACAGTCTGTGGCAATTATAGTTGTATTCAACACTTCCAGCATGCTGAATTTCTTAGGGCAGTTTCTATTATAGATTCAGAAATGCCACTCATTCTTTAAGTCCTCAGAAAACCATTGCAAAGAAAATGACAGGGATTTAGGCTGAGCCCTTGTGTTGGGTTTGCATGGCAAGGTTTTGGTAGCAGGGGAGCCACAGTGGTGGCTTCTGTGAGAAGCTGCTAGAAGCTTCCCCTATGTCTGATAGAGCCAATGCCAGCCGGTTCCAAGACAGACCTGCCACTGGCCGAGGCCGAGCCCATCAGCGATGGTTGGTAGCACCTCTGTGATAACATATTTAAGAAGGGGGAAAATAACCTGAGCAATTGCAGCTGGAAGAGAGGAGTAAGAATATCTGAGAGAAACAACTATACAGACATCAAAGTCAGGGAAGAAGGAGAGGGAGGAGGTGCTCCAGGCATTGGTGAGGCAGGCTGTCCCCCTGCAGCCCATAGAGGCCCACAGTGGACCAGATCTCCACCTGCGGCACGTAGAGGACCCCACGCCGGAGCAGGTGGGTGCCCGAAGGAGGCTGTGACCCTGTGGGAAGCCCGCGCTGGAGCAGGCTCCTGGCAGGACCTGTGGACCCATGGAGAGAGGAGCCCAGACTGGAATAGGTTTGCTGGCAGGACTTGTGACCCCGCAGGGGACCCACGCTGGAGCAGTCTGTGCCTGAAGGATTGCACGCCGTGGAAGGGACCCATGCTGGTAGTTTGTGAAGAACTGCAGCCCATGGGAAGGGCTCACATTGGAGAAGTTCATGGAGAACTGTCTCCTGTGGGAAGGACCTCATGCTGGAGCAGGGGAAGAGTGAGGAGTCCTGCCCCTGAAGTTGAAGGAGCAGCAGAGACAACATGTGATGAACTGACTGTAACCCCCATTCCCCATTCCCCTGTGCCACTGTGGGGGGGGTAGATAGAGAATTTGAGAGTGAAGCTGTGCCTGGGAAGAAGAGAGGGGTGGGGGGAAGGTGTTTTAAGATCTGGTTTTATTTCTCATTACCCTACACTGGTTTGATTGGTAATAAATTAAGTTAATTTTCGCCAAGTCGAGTCTGTTTTGCCCATGACAGTAATTGGTGAATGATCTCTCCCTGTCCTTATCTTGACCCATGAGCCTTTCTTTATATTTCCTCTCCACTGTCCAGTTGGGGAGGGGGAGTGATAAAGCAGCTTTGGTGGGCACCTGGCATCTAGCCAGGGTCAACCCACCACAGCCATACTATAATTTCTCCAGACTAACTCATGTCCTATTGCTTTTGTGGTGCCTCGTGGTTTAACAGCAAGGAGTAGAACACGGAAGAGTATTGGTAAAAATCCATCTCCTCAGCTCAGTGTTACTTAAGATAAATTTCTGCAAAGCTACAGGCTGAATGTCAAGGTAGAAGGGACTGTACACCATTCTCATTTATATTCTGTAGACTGGTAGCTAATTTTTGTTGTTGGTTTGGTTGTTTGGTGGTTTTTTTTAAATATGAAGCATTAATGACAATCCGTAATGCTCATGGGTGTTCAGCAACATATATTAAACACAAAAGCTTTTCTACTCGATATTTTTATGGGCATCTTTTTGCCCCATTAAAAGCTTCACCAGCTTATTCCACACTGTTGCAATATCCAGCTCAGAGGCTCCTATGCATATCACAAATCTCTTTGTTAGTATAACACACACCAAATAGGCACCTCATCTTTAAATACGTGGGTAGATCCTAATCTTTTTCAAAGAAGGGTTTAGAAAGATTAAAGTAAGCTGTTTTTAAACATCACTTTTCTCAAATTAAGTGAAGAGGTAAAAAAAAGGGGGGGGGAAGGGTTCTTACACAGCTTCCATCTCCAAGTCATCCTCATCATCTTGAGAAAGCTGTAGATAAGGGTTGTCTGATGCTGGACGGAACTTGTACCCAGTGAGGACAAAGAACACAAGTGTGGCCATTTCATCCAGCAGCTGCAAGTAAAAACACAAGATTGAAGTTCAGTCCTGTAATCCTTCATGGTCATGAAACATTTCTGCTCATTCATAAGGTTCAAGGTTTAATGGCCAAGAAGCCTGTGCCATAGCAGAAATAACAAAGCAATTCCTGTCCTGTTATCATTAATCCCAGACTAAAGGCTGTCAAGCCCTTTGTTCTTTCAGCTTTCCCTGTCACTTTAAATAGTTACAGTTCTAGCCATCACTTCAGTGCTTTTAAATAACTACGGCAAGACTTGGCTTTTAAATGAGGGGAGGGGGGGGCAGGGTGGAATCATCCCTACGTTGTTTGGTATTTTCAACAGTTAATGTATTCCAAAGACTCCCTGCACAGTTACTTGGATTATATGTTAAGAAACCAAGTATTTAAAAGTCACTAGGCAAATAAAGCCTGTAGATGGAAGAGCAAAATCCTATTTTACTGACTCCCTGGGGCCTCAATTACACAGGGCAAACCTGACCAATTTTTTTCTCCTTTGTATGTTCTTGATTAATTTCCTTCAGACGTTTTTAAATTGAAAGACTAAAAAAATCAATAATGCAATTACTTTCAGACATCTCATGTATAATCCAGCAGCCATGCTGGACAAACATAAAACTAAAAATATATTCCTGCCGCCCCAGGCACACCAGTGATAAAAATCAGGAGGAGACAGGGTGCAGCACTGTGCTTTGAGATGTTCTACTACAACATGAGGAACAATTTATGGATGTATTTCTTCTTGGTGCAGTTATATTTAAAGAATAATAGGAAAAAGAAAATAATATCAAGGAATGGATGTATTTTCCTTTGCTGACAAATACCTGGTACAGCCATTTCCACTGGAATGGAACAGCAATCTTTATGAGAATTGCAATGATCCGTGTGAAGTAAATGTAACACACAATCTGGGAAGGAAAAGGAGAAAGCATGATGAGAACAATAGCACCATCCTTACAGAACCTCTTTTTCTGGAGAAATAGCTCAAGCAATTCCCAGACAACTCATTACGTCAGACTAGCCTTATTATGCTCCTCAATAAACATGGAAGATATAGGCTGAGGGCTCTACTGCCTGTTGAATGTCCAAACGACTCAAGCTATTGGTAACATATTTAAGTTACAGCAGGAAATGCTTAAAGTATTAGGATTTTGTAGAACTTGAAGAATCATGATTGTAATTTATTATTCTTACCACTTATAAGAGTCTGAAATGAGGCTGTTGGAAATCATTAAGAAGCCTATGCTCTCCTGGGAGGTATGCTCATGGCTCCCACTGACTTAATCAGAAACTGCACACATGCATCTCAAGGCACCATTTGGTCCCAAGTTTAATTTTTAGCAAGTTTACAGTATGTTATTCAAGCCCATCAATTCAACTGGCAGCTCAAGCTGTCTCCAGAGGAAATCAGTAAGCGTTACAAATAGCTGGAACCAATTTAAAGATAGACAGAAGGATGCAACCACTAGGAAAAAAAGGGAAGTTGCTTTGAGGATTGTAACCCGGTTGACGAAGATGCCAAAGCACAGCACTGCCACAGAACTAGGAATATCTCCACCACATCCACCAGCTATAGTAGCTTCCAACAAGTAATCCATCAAAAGGCTTGAATTGCTTTTAAGTGCTCTGTATGCATGCATACAGGTGTTTTACTTACCATAACATAGTAATGTCTGAAAAGCTTCAGCTTTGCTAGGTTAATGGCAGCTATCAAGAGAACACAAAAGTCCATCAGAAAATTGTTAAAATGACAGAGTTTCTTTTGATGCTTCTCTTCAAGGTAAGTGGTCAAAACCAGGACTCAGGTAATCCCAGACTAGAAGGGTTTGTCCCACAGCCCATTGGGCACTCTGAGGAGTGCCAGTCTGGCTTATCTACATACTGGACAGCTCCTAAATTGTGGTGAATTCCCTCTTAAAAAGGCAGCTCAATGAGATCACTTTTACACCAGCTTTTATATGCACACACTCTGCAATATAGAACCTTCCTCTGATGCTTATCTGTATAAAGTCAACTACATACTGTCACCTCAATCCTGCCAGAAGGGCCACATGCCACCTGACAATGCCTCCTAGAAAACTCCTATCTTTTCTAGAGTACTTCCTAACCTGCTCTGTGCCTTCATCTTACCTGAGTGACTCTGAGGTAATCACAGCTCTGGGAATGACTGCATCTTGTTGAACAGCAGCAGAAGTATTGTAACATATAAGTAGCATCCTCTATCATTCGTGGCTCAGTCACAACTTACAAGTGAAATGGAAAGTCATACTAAATAGTTCTCATTGCAAATGCACACGTTTCAGTCACAAACTATGTAAGCTAAGGCCCCAGGCTAACCTGCGTTTATTGGACAAATCACATCAGCTCTTGAGGAATAGAGCAGATATTCATGTGAATGAGCAGAGGTCAACAACAGATGGAACAGCTGTCAACTCTGGTTTGAGAGTCAGGTTTTATAGGTACAGCAGGATTACAAATACAAGACCCTTGGTGCTTTTGTGACAACAGGAGAGGCAAAGAGTCCAAGATAATGTTGAGAGCATACAGAGATGCGATTTAGAGCCAATGAACACAAGATACCAGTTAGAAAAGTAGAGTCACATGTATATTGGTATTCCCAAGCCCTCCTTACAATTTTTTTTTTAATCAGATGCACAAGTACAACACATTGTGCTTAAGTTACCTGTACTCCCTCACAAAAAACATCCACTGCAAAAAGCAGATTAATAAAAGATTGCATATGTTTGCACATAAGATTTTCTAGGTTCACAACAGTGCAAAATACAGTATTATACATCAGGAAGAGGAGGGGTCATAGCTACCAAAAAAATGTTTAATTGCCCATGACAAAAACCATGAAGCTTTTCTTATGGAAAGATAAATGTCAAATAGACCACTCAAACTGGTCTAGCTTCCCACTACATAAGCTACAGTGAAGACAGACAACATTCTGTTATAAACCTACTCTGTATAACCTAGAGATCAAGAGTCACTTTCCAAAACTTACCTTTAGCATTCTAGGAGACCCACTGAAAGGTATGGACACCTTGAGACAGATAGAAACCCTCCTCCAGCAGACATATTATGACAACAGCACCCAACTTACACAAGGCATAAACCAACTGACAGGTAGATAAAACTAAGAGTAGTTTTGATTTCATGCTGGCTAGTGGCTTCTACACAGTTCCAAACTGTATGTTTAACTTTTGACAGAGCACAGGGCATGTCAGTAAGAGAAAGCAGAGCCAGAGCTCAAGAGGAAAAAAGGAAACCTTATTTGTGAAGGAACACCAAGTTTGTTTCCATGCAGCTAAAGCCTGTACTGTGCAACACTCATCTGAACACCAGTCAGATTGGGTTGGCTTTGGGCAAGACTGTGCTCATGGGGGCAATCTTACAGCACAGTATGTCAGAGGAACACTAGCTCTTGGTTTTGGGAGGATGTTCCCTTCTGGACTGCAGTATGAAACACTGAACATAGAATAGCATCTACTTTGCAATATACAGTTCTGGACTCCAGAAAGCAATGCCCAAGCTCTAGACTTGCATTTGTAGAGTATCGGCAGTGAAGCACAGAGCACTTCACTGGGCAACAGATGGCAAGACTTGGAACTGTTAGAACAAAAATCTAACTAAATCCTTGGTAGCTAAATCAGCCCTGAGACATTGGCTTAGCTACCTCTCCCTCATTTCTGTCCCTTGCAAAAGCTGGTCTCCCCACATTTAAATAGCAAAAACTTAGGGATTTTCATAGGTCTAGCGCTCCACCAGATAACCTAATATTAAAAGCTTTTTATAATACAGCTGGAGAAAGATTAAAGCACATAAATATACCGGACAAGCTCATTAAATTGTGAAGCAGGGAAGCAATAGTCTCATTTAAAGGGGAGCTACATTAAGTGTGACCAGGAAGATCATGTGATTTACCACATACCGGTTTGTACACAGAAGGATCTATTTCGAACTCAACGCATTCATCTTTAAGAACTGCCACCAACTGGTGCAATGACAGGCCATGAGAATTACCAGGCTTTGTAGTTAAAGGAACACCAACTCAACAGCTGTGATTCAAACTGCCAGGCCATCAGTGCTTTACAGTCAACAACTGAGTGAGCTGGGGAGTCATTTCTGTTGGATTCATGCAGTGCATGGGAGGAAAGGATAGTTAAGCCAGATATCTGGCTGCCAAATGAAGTGTCACAATGCCACCTCTTCCAACTGACAGAGCACAGTTCAAGATCTCTCCTCGTCATCATGATAATCAATACCAAAGAGTCATAGGTTAGTACATCCAGATATCCAGAATGGCTAAGAATGGAAAAGAAGGGTGAGGGGAGCAAAAAAGACAACCACCACCAAGTAGAAAGACTGAAGAGCCACCTCTGGAAGCTGGCTTGCTTATTTATCACAACTAGGTGCTCTCCTCTAGCTGCCTCAACTTCAGGAATATTTCCCTCCACTATCAGATGCTAAAGTCAGTACTAATGCACGTCTACAAAATTCTGCCAGTTTTTTTAAATGGCTCAAAGTTACAGCACACACTGTTCTGTAGAAAGTCTAGAAATCATCATTGCTTGGCATCAGCAGCCTGGAAATTGCTTTTTCACAGGCTGAATGTGCTATAAGCAGTAACACTTGAATCTTGCTACACTGGACACTTTAAGACTTCAATTCACCTTAGGTTGGCAGTCCAGACACTGACAGCAACACTTGCAAGAAGAGAGGCTAGGCCAGCAGCTGTCACTTACAACTTGAATCACTTGCAGCCTCAACCTGTAAAGCTGTGATAACACAGCAGCAATCACAGCATGCAGTAAAGGTTGGGTAAATTTATGTTTCAAGTATGATAAGCATTCTTCAAGGAACAGTACTTAACTGCAGAGATGGGAAAAAAATAATAAAAATGTAGAGACTTTCTACCAAAGGTTTTACAAATGAATTCATACTTGTGTTCCATCTCTTTCATAGAGTAATTAAAAAGATAAAAGCCATCCTCCAAGAAAGGTTTATAACAACATCTATAACTTGCTTCCCTCCGTTTCCCCTCTCTATCACCATTTACTTTAACAGCTTTTGCCTGCAATAGCCTGATCTGCATCAGTCAAAACATAACATACCACAGTATTCTGATAATCAGTCTCTTTTTCAGGTTGCCCTGTGACAATTTCAAATGCTGAGACACCCTGTAAGATGGGCAAAAAGTAACTCAGACCATCCACTAAAGCCTTGCACACCATCAGACAATAGCTTTTTTATTAATAAATCTGACCTTTTTAGAATATGTATGTAATAACAATAAGAGGACTGAAGCTGAGGGCATAAGGAGCTCAAGTCCAGAGAATACAGTACACAAGGGCAAACCATAATGCATCTCGAGTGAACATGCTGAAGTACAGCTAAGATTATTTCTACAATGATTCACATGCTATACTAACTCTGGTGCATTTGAGATGCAATCTGTGGCGTTACCAAATAGTAAATGAAAGTTTTCTGTTCTCCCCAAGAATGAAGGCACACATGTAGATCTAGACCTCAAAAAGCAACTCCAGCAGTAACTCTGACAAGTACGGCTCTATAACCTCTACAGAACTTTACTTAAAAGCATTCCTATACTAGAAGGAAGTTGTCAAGCAAACAGATGCAGTAACTCTCAGTGTCATGTCTGAGAAGATGGCACAGACTAGTTAATCTTGAATATTCTGAAACACATTAGCCATTTGGCACAAAAGTTCCCCACCAGGGTCAGAAGAAAGTCCAAAGTACAGGATAAGCAATGTATCTCTAACATGTAATTGCTACATCAACCCTAGACAGCTATCTAGGGTGCCTGGAAGTGGTATACTAGAACATAATAGGCCTATTTCATTTCTCAACATTTCCCAACTCTCCAGTGCTATCCATTGAGGTCTCAACACTTGAATCACTAATCTTCATCTCAAGCTTTGAGATGCCCATGTACTGCCTACAGCATGTTTACCCCTGCACTACCCCCTCCTCCTCACTAGAGAGCTGCAGAGGTGTTTTAGCATAGGTCTCCATGGAGTCATCGCCTCCAGTGTCTGCTGAGCTCAGCTAAACAGAGAGTGTTCTGCACCACGCAGGACCAGGCTCTTTGTTCACATCATTTTCATGGTACAGAAGCAGGAAGACACTCAAGACAGCAAATGGTTTTTCCTGACATAGTAGCAAGCATGAAAGCATTAATCATCATTTGCCCACTGCACAGCACACAGGGAATGTTGCCTGGGAGCTACACACTGCAATGTATTTCCCCTAATTCTGCTACCAACTATGACATGCTGCAGTGCTTCAGGAAAATAACTAAGCATTCGCGATCAGACTGCACCGAGTTTCACGTCTCTCATCACACACATAAAAACTGCAGCAGTGTTTCCAGCCCTCCATTTCTCCCTCAAACAGCAGATGACATGATACACAAGAGTGGGTTATAAGACTCAAGAGGTTGAGCAACCAAGAACTTTGAGTTTCAAACAATAATAAGCAAGTTTACTACAACATACCCCCTCTCTTCCTTTTCTCATGATGCAGTAGTTGAGCAGCTTTCCAGCCCAAACAATTCTAGCTCAGTTTGCTGGCTGATTTCCTTAAATCCGCAGATATTTGTAATGCAAATCTAGAAACGGACGGAGTACAGGCTCCCATCTGAAAGAAGATACAGCAACAGACCAAAGAGCTGCAGCTAGGCACTTGCTTAAGTCTGAAGGTAGCAATTTTAAAAGGGGAAGAAAAAAAGCTTCTAAAAATGGGATGTTTACGCCCACTGCTGTGCAAGATAAGAAGCCTGTTTAGGTCAGATATTTTGCTTTAGAGTTAAAGATCACCTTCGAGGGAAAAAAAGCAAACAATGAGGGAGCTCAAACTCAGCTACATCACTGTGCCATGCCTACTCTTTACTAGCAATCCACAACATCTGTGCACATAAGGTCTTCCTGGATAATTATGGCTTTAGACCCATTCCTCTAGCCTTCCCACTTTAGAAAAATCACCTTAAAAAAAAAAAGGGCAAGTTTAAATGACCATTAGCCAGTGACTCCAAATCATTGCTACTTTTAATAAGCCTTTTTAATAATTGTACATTGCTAATACAGAGGCCTATGGCAAGCACAGCTGTTATAGATTAAAAGACTAGTAGTCCGACCAGCCTCCTTCTTAATTTCTAGTCTAGTCACGCTGCAGTTGTAGCTGCACTTGACCCAAGGGAGTGCTATCTAATAAACAGGTTGTGAAGTAGCTGGAAGAGGACAAGACGGACAGACAGTCAGGAAATACCACCAGGATACTGAGCCATGAAGTCCCAGAGTTGTTAGTTCTAATAGACACAAAGAAGCAAAAATAATTTACCTTCAGTCTTTCTCACCAGCAAGAAGGTCACCAGAAAACTCAGCACCAGGAAAAACAGCTATTGAATCTATAGAATATAATTTCCCAAGACACCCTATAAGTTAATGAAGTCTGTGTGAGAGAACAGGGAAAGCAACCTTTGAGGTAATACTAGACAATAAATCCTAGCAAGCAATAGGCAGTCCAACTAGAACTGTCTGCACAAGATTCAGTCAGCTCTAACCACAGGACAGGCAGCACAGCAGTTAAACTGCATATGAAAGACCTGGTACTTTTCACCACTTCAAGAGAAAACTATGTTCATCTGCAGGAAACAAAAAAAACACTGGTGATTTTAGAGTTAGCAGTGGTCCTATTTTTCTTGTGAGAGGCTAAGACACTGTGCAGCACCTCTGCAGCAGAACAGGGCCTCCAAGGGAAGCCTACAGAGTTAAGAGCATGTAGTTCTAGTCAAGACTATTCACTTATAAGCCTAACAGGAATGATTTTACCTTATTACAGCGCAACCATATCACTTTTGGTTTTCTCAACCAGGCACACTAGCAGCATGACATCATTAGGTAACATTCTGCTTCTGGCATCACGTTGCCATTCTCTTGCTCCCCATGGGCTTTTATCAACAGCCTCTAAATACTCTAACCACACTGTATTTCACAAGTGAGTCCCAGCACTGTGCCTGTCCTGGCCACAATCTGGTGCTTACATTTTCACTGAAATTTTTTTCCTTTGTTTCTTTTATTATTAGCATAGCATAACACAGTTGCTAAGTCCCTCTTAATACACAATTATTGAACTTGCAGGATCTGCACAACCAGATGGCAACGTCAGCAGGTAAAGCATGGTAACAGCAGGAGGTGATCCACAAGCAACGTTCACAATAAAGAGCACCATTATCTGTGGAGAACACCACAAAACAGAGGACTAAACAGTCCTTCGGGGCTATTGTGCATAGCACTGACTAGCTATAAAGATACAACCAGTTATTCTCAGATCACTGTTTTCTTTTACCTCCATTATACACTACAATGCATCCTTCAGAACTGCTTGGTTTTACTTAGATCTGGATTCCACTCATTACGATGAACAGTGGACAGGTCCAGTCTCTATGCTGAACATCCTTGATGTTGGCCACCTTACTTTTCTCCTTCACTCAATACGTTCTGAAGTTAAGCAAACTCCATAGCACCATCTTGTGATAAGAACCATCAAGTGCAAGGTAGGCACGGGGCGATCACCTCAGGCCACATAGAGCTAGAGGTTTTGTGTCTCCATTCCTTGCACTTGCTGCCAAGTGCCCAGCATCAGAATAGTCAGACTCCATTGCCACCCAGCAGTTCTGCCTCAGTTACAGGAAAACTGACCTCTATCTCTGTTTGCAGTCACACGTGGTGGCTTCAGCTAAGAAGCAGGCCTTACATATGTGAAGTCCTCAGTTCAGAAGACAGGGACTGCTGCAAGGAACGTCTACATTTAAGCAGACTTTTTAACAGTAAGAACATAAATACTCCAGAACATATGCTCAGAGGACAAGGTAAAATAAATTCATCAGTGAATGTCACTGAACACATGTGAACAACACTTATGAGAAAGCTACCAGTAACGTTCATGTTACATTATCAACACTAACCTCTTTTACATTGGTTTCTATTAAAAATTAATATTCTTCCCCTTTTAGGTTGGGGGTGGTGGGGTGTGTATAGTTGGGGGTTTTTTTTTTGTTTGGTTTTTTGTTGGTTTTTTTTTGTTGTTGTTGTTGTTTTTTTTAAACAGCTTGGAATCTCGAAAAAATGCTGGGCTCATCTTCAGTATTGTTTCAGTTTAACAGATGGCAAGAAAAGGCTTAATCTGTGGTCTGCACAGAGCTGAGTTCAGTACCCAGCCTTACACTTCACCTACTAGACTACAGAAGCAATCTGCACTGAAATGCAAGTGTCTCAGGGGAAGCCAAGGGAATGGCTGGAGTTAGCCTCCTCAGCCTGGATGCTTATGTCCAGAAAGGAGAGACAAGAGTTAAAGGATAAGACTGGGTTGAAAGGATGTTCCCAACAAAAGACCTTCTACAAATAAAGCTTTCAAGAAGAGTAAGACATCAAATGACAGAATACTGAAACGGCTGCTGGCTTCCAAGGAAGCCAGTGCTATACTCTGTGGCTTGCATCTGCAGCCAACTGAGGAACTAATTCAGAAGAATTGAGCAGATTAGGCAGGAAAAGCACACACTACAGAAGCCATATTTGGGTTGGATTTCCATCTATCATCTCATTTTCATTGCTACAATAAATATAACTCAACTTTACACAAGCAGTCCTTTAAGCTGCTGTACAAACATGGGCAAGTCAAGAACTGTGTTACATTGAATGCCAATTTAGGTTTTGTTTCATAATGAGGTTTGTTCTCCTCTACTCTGGCAGGAACAGATCTCTGCAGAAATTGAAATAAGGGGGTCTATTTTGACTAATAGTCAGCGATTCTGGAATTCACTTCTAGTTCTGCTTCTGAAGACTCAAGTCTGAGAAAAGAATGCAAATCTGCCAAGATTATTTGCTCTAGATGTCATGTCTAGCTCAAGCACAGAGCTGTGCAAGTACCAAAGAATGAGTTCCACGTATGAGTTCTGATATTCAAAGCGATACACGAAAAAGATAATTTTCCAGAAGTTATTCCCAGGAACCCACTGAGGAAAAGCAGCAGTGTGACAATAACATAGTGTAGCTTTATAGTTTTAGTTTACATACTTGAAATCAGCATCATACGTTTGAAATTCTGGCATTATCTTATGGCACGTAGAATAAAACCGAAAAAAATTAGATTACTTGCCTTTCCCATCTGTTGCTGAAGCCTCCTGCAAATGTCTTATTGACCTGGATAAAAATAATAAAAAAGTAGATTAGCTATAATTTTTGCACTCTTTTCACTGCAGCCCTCTAGAACTCTGACAAGTTTTGTTAGCTCTTTATGGCTGGGCTACATTCGTAATTAACTGCGCTTAGCATGCTTGGCACTGCATATATTTTACCATCTCCTCGGTTCGGGCAGTTAGTTCAAGTATCTGTATCTCCTTGTGACTGAGCAAGCCGATTGCTAAAGCCTAATTCAGCCTACAGAAAGCTTTGTGGGAAGGAGGGAGCAGTGAGAAACTGAGGCATTTTCTAGCATAATGCTTTTCACTTGTACAATTAAGCTGAGCTGCTATTCAGAGTACTGCCAAGCATTTGGCATCTTACTGCTCTTTTAAGCTCTTTTCATTTAAATAGTTGATTACAGCTTACATGTCTACATAGGCAACTTATGTAACAGAAGCTACCCTGCAGGAATGTAAATTCAAGGGCCAAGTCTTAGTCACCTTGCTCACATGAGTCATTCCACCAGCTGCAGTGACATTACCCAGATGAAAAAGGGGAACGAGTTTATGCCCTGTCCTTCACTGCCAGTTTATGTTGGTACCATGACAATGCAGGAACGCTGGTTGCACGCTGTAAACAGTTACAGGGCAGTTCACCCAAACGCATTTGCTCTTCAGATACAGTTCCTCTATGGAAAGCAAGTTTTCTACCAGCTTATCACTAGGTAGGACATATGGATTCTAGCATTAGGCAGTAAGGGCTGTGACTCTAGAAGTCACCTTCATCATACAAAACCAGAGTCTCTCTACAATTAATATTCCTGCAGTTTTATTTACCACACCCAAATGCTCTCAACCTCAGAAGAGCTACAGCATTTTGACAGGAGTAGGGGAGGGGACAAGTGGGTAGTGGAAATTTCTTGGAAGACATTTCCCAGGCTTGGCAGAAGGCCACTAAGACTGTGTAGGGTTTTGCCCTTACACAGAAGACAATTGGGAAGGTAAGGACAGCTGAAACCGACCCTCACAAGCCAAGCTAAAGCTTACTCCCATCTACTCAGCAACACGTATGTGTGTCTTTACACACACGCGCGTGCACGTGCATTATGAAATGGTTTTCTGAAACTCAGAGTTACACACTCTAGAGTAATGACACTTTTACTAGACAGGCATTTATTTTCACTCTGCATTTAAAAAAAAATACTGGAGATACTGGAGAAAAATAAGAATATTCTGTGTTTACTAACCAAGGAACCAGAAGCTCCTTCATCTCCTCCTTTAAATCCAGCTGTTTATCCAATTAAGGACTAAAATGAATTTAGAAGATAAATGTTCTAACTGGCAAGAAGCAACAATAGTGTTTATCTGAATTATCTGTGTTTTGGTTGAGTTTTATATAACCAACATTATTCCTCACCAAGTAGACTGGAAGGAAGGGCAGGGAAATGCTCCCTGTGGGATTATTTCTTCTAAACAGTGAAGTAAAAATACAGCTACTTTGTTTGAAGGCAGCACTGATCTTAGACAGCACTATTGTCTTAGAATTTAGCAGCCTAGTTTCCAACCTAAGTCAGTAACGCAAAACCCTGTTTCTCAATATAAGAGAGTCAGCAGTTCTGCAAAATTCCAAGTTTCAAAAGCATCTATAGCCTGCACTATGCTGGCCACACTTAAATCACCACCCACCTTACCATCCCCAAAACAAGTATATTCCACAGCACAAGATTGAAGTGTTAAGACTGATAACAGTTTAAAAAAGTTAAAATAACACTTGACTCCAAAGGACTGACAAATATTTCTTTGCTTTGGCAGTATCTTTAGCTCTAACTAGCAGTCAGTACCCATTAGTTCAGAAAGAGCTCAAGTCATCAGAGCTCAGAAAACACACAACACATACAGTGACTCACCATACCACGGGAAATAGGATGGCTCCGCAACACAGCAAGTCTACCAGGAAGAGGATTTCTTTCCACAGTCCATATTCAGTTGTCCCCTCTTCTGTTGACTCTATGATAATGTATGCCACATTTGCCAGTACCTACAGGACAAAACATGCTTAAAGGTTTCAGAAGCTTTCCAAGGAGACACTAGATGTGGGCTGCCAGTTCAGCAAAAGCTGTCCCACAGTTGCAGAAAGAGCCCATTCAGTAACATCAACAATTCTTCTGCAGCTCCATGTCAAGGAAGTCACACATTCAGCAGCATCTTCACAGGATTTACAGAAATAAAATTTATTGGAACTTATTTCTGCTGACATTCAGAAAGTAGTCCTTTTTGTTACATACTATACTGAATCTACTGTATCAGTAGAGATAAAATGAGCAGAATCTATTTATTAAAAATACAGAAACAGGACTCTGCGTACACATATATAGCAAACAGTTTAAACGCATTATTCTAAATTAAGCCAATAATTCAAACTGGTCATTGACCACGTTTTGTACTCCATACCCAAGCTCTAGAAGAGCCTCAAACACTAGTTACATACTTCTGGTTTTGCAGCTGGGTAAGGGATTCCATCTGGAAAGGCTGTTCTGTCTACAACAAATAGAAGTGCTGCCCTCCTATTTACTTCAGTTCCTGGAGTAGGACACAAGCACTGATCGCTTCAAACACACTGGGAAAGTTTCCCTCAGACCCAACAGACCTACAAGTCTGTTTTCTCCTTTTTTTTCCTTAAGCCCATTCAGCAAGCATTTCAGAAATTACAACTTTCATTTACTTTCTCTGCTTAGTAGTTTAGTACTGTTTTGCAGCCCAAGTTTTGCCCCAGCAGGAATATACCTACCTTATAGCTAGTTGTTAATTTGCTGACACTATTTGATCACCACTATCTCATACTCAATACAGGGAGAAAGTGGGGAAAGCTACAGAAGTAACTTCTGGCCCAAGAAATTCCAGCTCAACTTCCATTCCAACCAATAGGCTTATACAAGCAGTAACTATGCGGTATTTTGTGAAGGATTCACAGCCTTTCACAGTTCGCACAAGCAGCTCTCCCACAAGATAGTAAGTATTGACACAGCTCAGTCCTCACCTGAAGTGGAATGACAATCATGAAAATTTTTTTGTCTTTATCTGACAGGATGTGTTTAATGAAAGCCCAGCCTGTACCAATAAGGGCAATAGTGATGAACAAAAGAGCACCCTTCAGTCTGAAAGAGAAACAGACACCACAGTGAGAGACTTTATTTTACCACATTTCCTCTTTTGCCCAGGTTCTCGCCTACAATCAGTAAAGCCACAAACCCAAACAAATGCCTTGCTATTCATAGTTTTGGCAAGTGCTTATCCTACAACAGCGAAACAGATGTACTTTCTTACAACTGTGTATCACAGCAATATCATGCTTCATTCACAATTGTCAATATATGCAATCTTTTCCTGGGGGAGTCATCCATTCACCATCATGAACAGGAGAAAACACTGGCAGCTGTACCCTCTTACCATTCACACCAAGAGCAAATTAGGTACTTGAATATTAGTATGAACAAAGAAAAGCAAAGCATTTCTTCTCCTTTTACTCCTCCACCCAGATAAGTGCCAATTCTCTGCAGCTGCCCTCTGAAAGTAGAGCTTTCCCCTTCACACAGGGCTGATTGTTGTCTTGTCATTCAGACCATAGTACCAAAGAATCAGCAATTTTCCAGTTTTCTCAGGAGGGGGGCAGCCCCACAGGGAATTCAGTTCCATTCTTTGAATCTATCACATTAATCTTCTGACATACTTACAGGTGAGTGATGTAATAAACAACTGCCCAGCCTTCCATAGGAAATCCCTGAGAAGAAATGTAGTAATAGTCGATCTGGAAGCAGAAAATACAGTATGTTACTTTACAAGCTGCTCATCAGCACCCCACCGGTGTGTATAAAATAGGCCTGCTTGACAGCCACTTCCAGTTTCATTTTCTAATCAGTGTGTACAAACTCAGCTCTGTTACATCTTAGAGATTACTTCCTCCCAACGTGTTCTAGTTTTGTTTAGCAACAATAAGGTCATTTCCATTTGATGTATTTCCTAAATGTTAGTGGATATATCTCATACAACCTACATCCTTCCCACACAGCTCCCACACTTAACTATAGTTAAACAACTGCGTTTGTAACATATTTATTCTTTCATTGTTCAAGTTCAGTTGCATTAGGTGACTAGAGGCTTTCTAGTTTCACTGGAAACTAGATTCAATTCATTAGACTTGCAAAAATGTTTGTAGCAGTTATCCTATCATGAAGGTGACGATCATGGCTGGCACAAGCATTGAAGGATGAAATGCTTGCCATTACCTTTGTTTACTGGATCTTTCCAGTGGGAAGGCAAAGTCAATACAATCCAACGGAGACTATGTATTGAAAGCGTTAAAGCTTATAACGTTAGATCTGTTACAGTACACCATACTACTCCATCTAAAGTAGTGCCTTTAAATTTTACAAGCATTCATCAACATTTCCATTTATTAACATTTATTGCAAGCCATGTAGCTGAAGCAGCACCATAGCTCAAGCTTTCAGGCCAGCCTCAGACAGCCAAAACATTAGAATTCATGGAACTCATTCAACCCTCTACATGCTTGCTGCTTCACCACTTCAGGCCATGATCTCAATTGTATTTAAAGTCAGAATTTGCTGATGAAAACTGAACCACTTCTACCAAACAGCTGCAGTTAGTTCCAATGCTTCAATATGAAGGACATTCCTCTCTTCCTCCTGTTCTCCCCCCTCTCCCCCCAGCAGATTTCTCTAACAGCATGCCCTGGATTCTACTTCCTAGCAGAACAGCTTAAGGCAGAGACATTATACATACCGCATGGAAGACTAAGGACAGAGATTTTGTGAAAGGGAGGGCTGCCATTAGCCAGTGAATCTTAAAGACATCATTTCTGGGAAGAAAAAAAAAGGAAGAAAGAGCATCAATTAAAAGCCAGCAGTAAAAATTTCAGTTCCCAAGGGTATTTCTTTAAAACCTATAAATGTCAAACAGTAACTCCTACACTGAGTTAACTATTAGTGTAAAAGGATTCCCTTTAATTCTGCAGTCCAAGTTTTTGCAACATCCTGAACAACATTTCAACTACATGTTCTACAACTCTGATCTTTAGTAACTGGGTTAATTAAAAATAGTAATTCATAGGAACAACTTGCATACATAGATCATAACTGTTAGAAAATTTGCTAAACATAATTCAAGTGTGTATCACTCTGCCCTCCACCCCCAAGTCACTATACCACACCATCAAGTGAACTCCAGACTACCAAATAATCTGATCACCAAGTGAACTTCAGACTAAGTCAGAAGAAAAGCCAAAATGGAACCATAGGTGCTCCTTGCTTCTGCTCCTATGCTTTAACTATTAAGAAGAGTGGTTTTCAATTAGGAATTCCTACCACTTTCTATCATAATCAAAATGCTTATGGCTCTCCACTGCCATAAGCTGCCATTCCCCGTTTGAAAAAGAAAATTTGATCCAGTTTTTTTGTTAGTTATTTTTAACTAGTGCTCTCCTTTTGTCATCAACTACAGGAATTTCCTGTTTATTTGTTGCCAGAATATATCTTAACATGTACACTACATGAAGAATTTCTTAATGTAAGGACTTGATAACTTTAGAACAATGGTCTGCAACAATGATACTGACAAGAAGCAACTGTGTTCAACTATAAAGTATATGCATTAGGCATACAATATTGATCCAGATTTGGAGTTTTAAGTGATTAAATTTGACTGTGAATTGGGTATTATAAGAGGAGGAATAAAAAAAAAATAAAAATCAAACAAGGTAGACCCATACTTGCCACTGATGGCAAACTAGTCCACCTACCTGCGTTTACGAAGTATGTGGATCCATACAGTCCCAGACAGGAAGAAGAAGATAGCCATGGAAATGTAAAGTTTGGGCAGTGGGATCTCACCAGCTGAGAGGTAGCTTTCAGGATTCTTCTCTGTAATTTCTATCTGAATATTAAAGGTGTGTTACGTGTACAGTTGAAAAAACATTTTGTTAAAGCATTGAGCTAACATTTACAGTTCACAATCAAATTCGCTCATTTAAAATTAGCTTTTCTGAAGCAGTGACTGTTATGAGACTCAAAGAAAAAATAAAAGCAACTCTTCATCCTCAAGAATCTCAGAACAGTTTGCAAAATTACACCCACAACAATAATTTCCTTGAAAAGCAGAAAAGGACAGAGGTTCCTTCCAGTGCTCCAGTTATGCAGCATAATTCAGAAAGATCAAGTAATTCTCCCAAAGAATAGTTGTTCTCTATACCAAATTTCACAGAGTTTGCCCATCTTTGATTCAGAAACAGTATCTACAACCTTGCATAAAGAAGCAGGGGTTTTAGCACAGTCCCAATTTTAGGTGTGGAAAGAGTCATACATAGCTGAAAAACTCACTCTTAGGTTTACTAGAGTGGATTTCTTCACCTGTCAAGAGAAAGGAAGCACTCTCCTGCAAGCCTATCACCCTGCGACTGAGAAAACAAAAGCTTTATTTAACATCCTATTTATGTCCCTAAACAGCTTGGTTATATGTGCTAGGACTTCACTAAAATAATGCATCAAGGCTAGTCTGAAGTACTGAAACTCCTACATCTCAGTACAGCCAACCAGGTTAGTTACCTAGGATTTCTTCAGTGGGTCAAAGCAGCCAACAGCAATTCAAAAACTTGGTCTTCTAAACATACAACTTCAGAAGCAGATTTAAAGTAGTCTAGTAGCCCTGAGTTAAGTTAGGGCTGCTAAGTTTTATCATGTACATGTTCCCTTGCTCTTCCCTTGCAGTAGCATCAGCACAGCCATGTAAAAAGCAGTTCAAGGGTATGATCTGGCTGAGAGTTACCTCAGTCAATGACAGGATTCATTACAGAATAGCTCACTATACACCAGCATGGATGCCAGCATGAGCACAAGAAAGAGGAAAAAAAGGGAAAGTCTGAGCTGTGATAACGCGTTCTGGCTCAAAAGGGCATAGGACCAAACCCTTGGATGTTAAAAATGATAAGACATTTGCTGTAATATATTGCCTTTAAGATGTACATGTAACACTGTAAAAACACATCTTTAATTAGGCCAGAAAAAGCAAAAACACTGTATTCACAAATACCAACAATTGAGATTGCAGCAATACCCTTAATATCTGCAATTGTGTAAAGAAAAAAAAGTGATTTTTGAGCACAGCAAAACACGAACAGCTGTTTTAGCTCCCATCTCATTACAGCATCTAGTCACAACTGTGTAGACTGAACACAGCCCACACACAGTCATCAGATTTCCAGACATTTCTCCAAAACTAGTATTTTAATCTTCTTACTGTAGTTGCTTCCTTCAGAAATGCCACTACAGAGATCAAATGCACAACTCTGAATCACTTCCCACCCCATATATACACTCATGTACAGTGTGTGCTTGGTATACAAGCTAGAATTGAAAGCTGTGTATTTCAGTCTAAGCGAATGAATTAATTATACTTCAGAAGCTATACTCACATCAAGACTAAATAGCCGCTGATCATTAGTCGGCCCATCACTGCCAACACATTTATGGAAATATAGGCTGTAGAGACCTTCTTGGTTATCAGAGCTGATGTTAAAGAAAAACTGAAAATAAGGAATAGGAAAGTCAGCGTTCTTCTCATTGACAAAAGGGTTGCCCTGGTAAGAAGCCATCTCTGCTGAAGCATGAAAAAAGTCAGTCATTTAGGCTCTGTTGGTTCCTTTCAGCCAAGCATACTGTTCTGAGGATACCAGCATACCTGCAAGTTTCAACAGAATTCCAAATGCAAAATCATTGCATCTATCCATGATTACACACTCTGGTAATCCAAGACCTTTATCAAAGACGTTTAGGTATCAGTGTTTAACTCACTTCACGACAGAGAAAAGATAACAAGAAGTGTCGTATATTTAACATGGTGAAGCGTAAAATTTTGATTATACTTGCCCTAAAGCATAAACAGCTACTCTGTTCCTCCCCTGACCATACAAACTATGATAGCTATGGAAATGAGATTTGTGTCACATAACAGAATTTTAGATGTGTTTGTTTTATAGTACCCAACAATCACAAGTGAACCATGGTGCTCAAACAAAGCATTAATCTGGTTTCATACAGAATATCTTCCTCTTAAGTGAGTCATCAGTCAGGTCACGGTTATTTGTTGTTAGAAATCTGTATGCACTAGTTGTACCACACTAAACTTTAATACGCTGAGGCTCACAGACTAAGGTATTTAGAAGAACTGCATCACACCAAAGACAGTTTGAAACAGCTCCCATACCTTATGAAGAAAGATTTCCAGCACTTACTCTTAACATGAGTCCACTCAAACTTACTGAGCTATCAGACAGGCATCTATACTAGACTTTTACTTATCACAAAGTAGTACAGTGAAGGAACTGCCCGCACACATTAAAACTAGACACTGAAAGACACCCTACCTGAAAAGAAAAAGTTCCTCTGTCATTGTGAACAGGATGTTCTTGTTCCACTATGCTCTGGGGAAAGGAAAAGAGACTTTTAGATTTTTTTAAGCAGGTAACTACCACATTTGGCTACATCATACAGCTAAGCAAAACTGCGTTCTGTATAGTTACTTTGGAGGCTGCGAGCAATAGAAAATAATACTCTCCACTTTCTGGTTACGCTTATACTGCAATATTCCCCCAGGTTCTTTCTGAAAGAGAGCAGCAGATAGTTTCTTACCTGGGAGGATGTTGTACTTCGTTTGGACTTCTTATCTAGAGATAAAAGTATTAATGGTACATTTAGTGTTTGCATTTAGACATCCTCATGACTACCACATTTTACACATTGCCAATACCTTACTCAAATCTTCCTATACTTACCTGCATGGCAGTTTCCTAGATAACCATTAACAGAGATTCTCTCCCAGTCTCTCCTTACTCTCTCAGGACCCCTCCCACAAGTAACATTTATTCTGAACGCATCCTCAAATGCTAGGATAGTCTTCTCTACTATTACATACTACACCTTCTATGAAAGCCCACCCAAGAAATCTTTCCAACCCTCCAGTTACAGGGATTTGGGAGGCAGATGACCTATACCAGTTGCAGGCTACAGCCTTGTTTCATACAGTCTACAGCTGTGACTTTTAGTGTTATGACTGAGTACTGTTAATCTCACTGACTAATCTTAACCTGGACATTAATACATGGCCTGACAAACATACAGCAGTTCTAATTAGCTCCAGGGAAGGAAAAAACAAGTTCTCAGCTCTCTACTAAGCAAGGCCCCAGTAAAAACAGAAACAAACAAAAACCAAACAAAAACCAAAAGCATAGGTGACCTGCCAAATCAGTATCTGTTCTGAACTTGAGAAACTTAAATTGACAGGAGACTTCAATAGAGCAGCATGTCAAGTTCACAGTTTCACTCCATTCCCATAAGAAGCTTTTCAAACATAAGGTCATCCCACTCTGCCAGGAAGCAAAAGTTCAAGACCTAAGCTTTGCTTTTGGTTCCTGCACCTCAGTGCACTGTCAATGTGCACGTTAGACTTTTTAATGCAGGAAAAAGCAAAACTAGACCTGTCAGATCAATTATCTTCAGTGTCATCCAGCTTCAGTTCTTGACTTGTTAGAACAGCTATGCAAAATTTTCAATGGTATCAAAGCTTGTGAACATGACAGGCCAAGACAGACTCAGACTACTTCAGATCAGCCTGCTCAGCAGTCTGATCTGAAGTCTAAACTCTTCCAGGAAGGGATAACATGAACTGTTTAGAGCTAATCCCATCAGAGCCAAGATCGTAAAATTTTTTCGCCTGCTGGTCTGGAAGCCAGACAAAGATTTGTGCCTCCAAGAAAGATTACTGGTATAGTTACTTCTCCATCCCCATACCTTCTAAGTGACAGACTAGATTTCAACTCTTTAGATACATAACTGCAAACTCATACAAATGTTAGCTGGAAAGGAGCTGGGGAGGTATTTAATCCAACTTCTGACTCAAAGCATGCCTAGTGTCAATACTATATCCCATTGGTCCTGGTTTTGTTTGGTCATGTTTAAAACCTCAAAGGATGGAGGTTCTACAGCTTCCACAAATGATCTGCTACAATGCAGGAATAACTACCTAGGAAAGTCTTATTTTCCCTCCTAACATCCAATCTGAGACACTAAAGACTTAATAAGGGGGAACAGCCACAGGTTGCATTGTACACCACCACTAAAAATAGCTTAGCATCATTGATCTTCTAACCTTCCTTGAACTAGTTGTTGGTGGCTACCAAATTCCCCCTTAGCCTTTTTTTTGCCAGACAAAAGACAACCAAGCACCTCAACCCCTCCTCACATGTACTGTAGGTCTCCGAAAGTCACGTTAGGTCTCTGCTGGATCAATGGAACTGGTTAACACAAATCACTGAGCAGGAGAGACTCCAGCCCAAAAGGTACCTCTACGCACAGGTTTACACAAGACTGTGCATCAAGTTCTAGCCCAAGGGGACCCCAGAACGTGACGACAACACACTGCTGGATGCACGTCAATGAGGAACTAGCAGTGAGAGCACATATAGGTCAGCTTTAGCAGGCTTACCTCTGCTGTATGTATTTTGGTTGGTCTTTGCAGGATTTTTAACACCATCACTGCTCTGTTCGGAGGTTTTTAGTGGCTTGGTACTTAAGGCAGTAACATTTTCCTCAGACGTGAATGAAATTTTAGGTAACAAAGCAGCAGCTTCTGCAGAGAACCGTACTTTCACACTAAATAAACAAAGAGTTTTTATACAAAATGAAAGCAAATCAACATTCACAAAGAGGCTGTCATAGCCTACATATAGCCAATAAAGGAAAAACAACTTGTCTTGACTTCTTTTTTTTTTCACCACAGAGAAGAGGCAAGCACCAGATCATGACTTATAGCAGCCTGGCACTGAACTGATCACTGTGGGAGAAGTCACATTATACATTTACATTAAATACAAGAGCAGCTGAAGAAAAATAACGTTATTCAGTTTTAGTAACTAACCAGAGTTTCATTAGAAATTATGTTTCCACACAAAAGAAAGCATTGCAGCCTCAAAGGTACTTCATAAAATAGATCATTCAGGACAAACAATAAAACAGCATATCCAGTGCAAGCTGCAAAAGTGACCCAAGACTTCAAGTTCATGCCTTCAGCACAATTAAGGTATGATTCTTTTGTCCTATGTCCCCTTATCCCTCCAACATACAGCAAGAATTCTTGGACCATTTTATAGTGCAGATCTTTTTCTTTCACTCTCACCTCCCCTCAACTCTCATGTAACCCGTTTAAAAAATAAACTACATGCACAGCAGCTTTCCAAGCCCTTAAAGAAATTTCACAGCTAGAGAATAACTTTAAAATGTAGTGTACACTCTTTACTCACACTTCAGTTTTGAAGTCCAGAAGTAAGATGACAACAGAGACATCTTGCTCTGGTTTTTTTTTCAAGATACAGTAATCCACTTCTTCATCCTGGTAATACAAGCAAAACATCTTTGAAGCGCCCTCCTGTTTATAAGAAATGGGACATGTTTCCCCTCAGGTAGAGGTTACCATTCTTAGCCTAGCAAGTTGTAAAACTGAATTATCCTTAACAACCTGCCCATTACTAAAGCGCCACCCCGCACCCCCCCCCCCTTTTTTTTTTTTATTTCTTCCAACCATTCCTGGAGTAAGGTAGACTATGAGATGTCCCCAGCTTAGAAAAGTAAGTTCACATCTCTTACTCTTACCAAGTAAGTGGAGAACCCATCATTCCTTGTTCGATCCAAACTGAACCCCACCTTTGAAATAATTGAGAAGAATCTGTCAAATTAAAACAGTTCAAGTTCCCCTAGTATCAGAAGCCAAACCACCACTGAAAGAATCAAAGATACTGCTCTCTAAATAAATTAACCCACGTTTAAGGCAGAATCCAGGTATTTTCCTCATTACCTAATTAGACACAAAAAAAAATATTCAAATATAATAAACCTGTTGCTTCATCCATATCCACCAAGAATAAAGTGTATACTGATTCAAACCCAAACTAATCTAGAGTACCTTCTGTCCCTGAACCTTTTAACTTATTTCAGTATTTTTCCAGATGTTTTTGCTTGAGGAAAACATTTAATACTTTTAGCAATAAAGAGGTCGAACTGTGCAGAAGAGTAAGAACACAGGTCTGTTTTCTACCCTAGTATTTCAGTCTCTCTATTAAAATCACTAATATAACGTGCAAATCACTAATATAATGTGCTATATAACACGTAATGTTACGAGTCCTCTAAAAATAAGACAGTCACTGTTCTGGAAACCTACTGATATGATGATTACAAGATGCATTGCAATGCAACAGGACAACAATGTGAAAATCTCACATGAGAAGAGTGCTTAGGAAACCTATGTTGAATATAGGTTATAGATGTGTACGTTGAGTTCAGTAGAGGGTCCAATAAGTTAAAGCTTATCCTTAAAGCAGAATGGATAGCGCTTAAGGATAAATCTCACAATATACATATCCTCACAAACGGCTTGCAGTGCGGAGCAAAGCCAACAGCACCACCAGTTAGGATCTGACATCTCATCCAAGTCAAGGCACCCAGTGCAAGGGCAATTTCACAGGAAGCTTAATACAGTCATTAGACCCAAAGTAACTTACTGACAAGCTACTCTTGTCATCAGAGTCCACTGGTGGCTTCAAAGAAAGGTTGCTGACATTGACTTTCATGAAACCATCCTTGAAGAAGCCAAAGGTATTCAGGTGCACCTTCTGTCTCACATCATCCTGTAAGAAAGGAAAGTAAGTTTACAAATCACATACATGGTCATCTGCAGCAGCAGTCAAAGGGAAGCGGGGTGACAGAGATTGACACTTACTTAAGTATTCATGCAAAACATCTATCTGACCATACCAAGAGCAAATTTCTTTAGGATACTTTCAGATACAACCAATTATTTCACTGGAATCAACTCTTCTCCAATAACCTGAACAGCAAGAACTTTAAATAAATGTGTCTTTGCTAATTACCTGGCTATACTACTGAGAAACATGCAAGAAAAGAGTTTGGAAGAAATTAAATACCTGGTATCACTAATTAAATAAAATATTGCTACAAAAAAAAAAAAAGAGACTGCAGACAAATCAAGACAACTATTGTTTGAACGCTAGCTACTGTCATTGCAACAGACTGGAGGAATTAGTTGCCTATAGTGATCTTACCTAACTGAAAGCTGGGTTTTGGCCAAGTGTTTAACAAGTATCACAGCGTATTGTCATCCTATCAGACCTTCTATGTTAGGCAGGGTCAATGTTTGGACAGTCAAACACCTAATACACTGGAAAAATACGTGTATGGTGTAGATGAGAAAATTTCTTATATACTCCCATTCCTCCAAATTATTTTTAGCAAGGCCTTGTGTCTTATAAGTAGGATAAATACTGAAAATTGGATAAGTGGGTTCAAACAGAATCACTTGGGTTAGTTTCTCTAACAGGAAAATTCAAATCCCCTCCTCTGCTCCCAGTCTTGGTTGCAGAATAATTTACTTCCTCTCAGTCTGGCAAGGAAACTGTAGAAATTGATCCCTTCCCATGCCTTGCTCAGCTGATAAAAGTTCAAGTACAGTGAACTTTCTTATTTTTTAAATAAGGAGGTCATGAAGGACCTTACATGAAAAGCAGCAACTGTGTGTATGTTTACTACATCAGATGAGGAAAGGTCATATCCTTGTTACTTTGCATTCATGTATCAAAAAATAGGTATGCAGTTGGACCCTCAAACCTACTGGATCATTAATTGGAAGAAAAGCAGAAACAGAGCAACAAAAGTTAAAAAGCAAGTTTAAAATGTGTTTTAAAGCACTTTTACAAGTTGTCAATAAAAAGAAAATTGTTTCTTCTAGGAAAAGATAATCAGATTGCAGAATACTCTAAGCGGACAACTCAGCTGCAAAAGGCAAACAAACTGTTCTGGACAAGGTACTGGAAAATCGAGCTAAGAATTGTAGAAGTACAGCAAGTTGCCTCTTTTCCTTTACCCCCAGTATTAATTTTGACGTCTCTGCATAAAACATTCCTGATGCATAAATATCATTCGCTGTAACAGCAGGACACTAATCCTGACACAGCTAACCTGTAATCTAGCTGTAATAAGATCGCCCTAACAGAATCAAGTTAACCTCGCAAATAACCAGATGGTTCCCTTAATGCTCAGAAGAGGAAAAGGAAAAAAAAGTTAGCGACACATGGCTCACAGCAGATGCCTTGTTCAACAGAGTATTATAGCTGTGCTGTCTTTGGGTTCTAGGTCCCTTAACGTGCTTGAAACAAGCCCGCATTTGGTTCCTTTAACACTGCTTTCAATGTAACTTCCCAGTCAGAACAGAAGATTAATAGTAGCTCTTTGCATAGCACATCATGCATATTTAACCATATCTGGACAGACAGGCATTTGTCTGGATGATTGGGTAGAGGGGAGTATGAGGGGGGGATACAGTGTCATCTAGCCACAAAATGTTTTGCACCTTGTAAACACGACCAGAGACAGCTGCTTAATTCAGAGTACTTGTAAAAGCTATTAAGTTCAATTTAACTTTATTTACTCTGGCCATTTACTAATATACTCTCCACCAACAAAAGATAATTAATATACAACACATACACACTTTCCTCCCTGGTTTTATCTCAGCTTTAAGTGCTTAGAGTTTACAGACTTAGTTCACAAATCCTTCAGCTTTACATGATCCCACATGCTCTGTCACCAGTTGCCACCAAGCAACAGCACACTCTCCAAGAGAATCTACTACTCCACATCTTGACAGCTCAAAGATACTGGCTTACAATAATTGTCTCGCCTCTGACAGGAGGTTTAACAGGTTGGAAGAATCCAGCTTTTATTTAAAATCACTCAACTGCTGACTTCAGAAATATTCAATTGTAAGTTTACAACAAAGGAATGAACCCATACAAGTGAATACTTAAGCATCTGGGTTGTTAGCATACACACTATTTTAATTCACGTAGGATGAATTTAATGGTTAAGCCTGCCCCTTTGAGAAGAGATGTTCTGGGACTCATCAATAACAGGTTACAGTCAAACCAATACTGTAAGTTCTGAGCTTATTTCAATAAAAATCTTCCATGCTCCTTTAGGATAAAAATTGATCCTGCAACATTTCAGTAAGATTACAGGAAAGTGGTATCTAAGATCCTGTAGCCCAGAATGGGCAGAAAAATATTCTTTAACATTTTACCCAAAATCTAATTGGGATCACGCTATCAGTACAGTGAAAGTTTCATCACAGAGTGCTTACCCTTAGATGGAAGAAATTTTATTATTTGTGTAAGACGAATAGCAAGACTTATAATTTGTGTAAGACTAATTGAACTACTGTGAAAGGTATTCTCAACTTCAGCAACTGAAGCCTGAGACCCACCAACATTAAAAGGCCTCAAGTACTTGCAACCAACCACTGAAAAATAACATCTTCCAAATATAATTTGACATGAAAATGCAATCTTGACAGTATCATAAAAATAGGAGAGGTCTTACTTCCCTTTTGGAAGCCAGATAATTGGAAAGATAACTCACTTTAACCAAAAACTAACACCACAGCTGCTACACATTGTTGTCAGTTGGATGGTTCCTCCTGAAACTGGTACATTTGGCTATTCACTAGCATTAAACTTAACTGCGTGCCTGACAAAGGCCTCATTTAGACCAACTTTCTCATCCTCTGAGACCATTTGCCATTGTGTTGTGCAAAACATAAGGCTTCAATATTACAGCATTCAACTGTTAAGACAACAAAAATCTCTTTTTTTGTCAAGAGAAATATTCCAACCACCAGCTACTCCTGGAAGCCTCTGAAAATTGTTTCCATCAGTCTCCTATAAATTCAATTTTCGTAGGTTGTTTTTGGTTTTGCTTTTTTTAAACATATCTCATTAAATTAATGAAGCTGTTAACAATCACTACTAAGGAAGAGAGTCTCCTTTGAAGAGGTTAGTCCAACAGCATCATTCAAACAAATCATTTTTCTAACTCAGAAGAAATAAATCATTTTGTATGCTTTTACAAAGATAAAAGAAGTTATTTTCAGAACAGGAAACCACTCAGACTGTGGCTTGCTTTTCTGACAACAAAAAAGCTTCACCTTTGCACGCTAATTACAAAGATACAAGAATGAGGCTATTCTAACTTAAGCAATAACAGCTTGTTTGAGGAAACCTAATATCTAACACTCACACAAAGCTGTGGCCTTTAGCTTGGCACAGCGTCAAAGCACACTTACAAGCAAGGAGCCAAAGGCAAGAGCACTAGAAGGGAGATTTCACTCTGAAAGGGTACAGTTGTTGGAGCCTAATGTTTACATAAATGCTGTAAAGCAGTAGATGAAGTAGAAAGGGAGAGACTGCACTCTAACAATAAAACTTATGTTTATACAGAAGACAAAGGTATTAACGCACTTCTACCTTCCACAGGTAGGTGGAAGTAGGTCAGTGTTGCAACTCACACAAAATACCTACAAAATTAAAACCAATTAAACCCCACTTTGATCATAAAAATCAGCGAACAGTTTACTAATTGATCCAGGCAGTTAAGAGACACTCTAATAGGAACCATAAGCTGTAACGTTTGATGCTGAGAACATTTGCTGGAGGCCAGTTTGAAAGTTTTCTATGTAAGGGAAAAGTATCACCCCAGGAGAAATTCTTCCAGCACTCAGCTGTTGGTTACAAATTTCTTAAAACAATAACGTAACCAGCACAAACCTCCTAGTTTATTGCTTCAGAGAAAAGTTTACTTTTCCTGAAGTAGAACAATATTCATGTGGTCGCACATTAAACAACTACATAGTCTGGAAAATTCCCTACAAATAAGTCACTAATGTCCCCCTAGCATTCACTGTAGCCCAAAGGCTGAAGGGGAGCTCCTGCAAAGTTATGGCACTCTCCTTAAACTGCTACAAGAACACAGTGATGTTGGTCCTAGTCATACATCACTTAATTAACTTCTTCCTATGTTTCTATTGGCAAAGTATTGCATGTTGTTGACAACAAGAACAGAATTAACAACCTAATTCTGAAGATTTACAGAGTTCTTCATGAACTATATAGAAGCCCTTAAAAGGCATCACCCCAAATGCACAGTTCCTCAACTGTACAACTTTTCATTTAAAACACAACAGACAGCAGCACTCTGGAGCTGCAGATCTTTGCCACAGTCTGCACCACTTCACATCAACAACCCTGAATAACTAGTTTTTCTCAAATGTAGTCACAGGAGGATACAACACTCTTTCAAAGCACAACCAGAAGTCTATCAAACAGAAACAGAGAGATGTCAGCATTGATATCTTCTTCTGCCTCTATGGGTTGCTTGATTAGGGCAAAGAAACTACACCTGGAAGGCCAATAAAACAGCCACACAGCCTTTTAGAATCAGCAACCAGTGATCAGGACAGGAAGACTGCTACAGAGTGCAGATTAAAAGCAAAAGCAACCCCAACCCCTCTTCAGAAACCTCCCCCTAGCTCACATTCAGTCCTCTCTTATCACACACAGCTTTGTGCCTTGCCTTTAACAGGACGTAAAACATTTGCACCTTCAAACCGCTACAGTTCTGAGGTCCCTTTCACGCGGTTTCCCCACGACTAAGAAACAGACTGCCAAAACCGCAGGGATGGGGGCTAAGGGGATGCGAGGGAAGGAGGGAGAATAAGAGGAAAAGCAGAACACAGCGGGGCCCGGGCAGGGTGAGGCGCAGGGGGAGAGCCCAGAGAAAAGCGAAAAGGGCGAAGGGCCAGCAGTAGACAGCGAAACGAAGCCGGAGACGAGGAGAGGAGAGCCCCGGCCGTGGGAGGCGGGTAGGGCCAGGCCGGCCCTGCCGTTCTCTACAGACAACCCGGAGGGTGCCCAGCGAGGCCGGGAGCCCAGCCAGCAGGGACGGGGGCGGCGCAGACCTTACTTTGAGGGTGAGATGATGGACGCGGGCGCCGGCCGGGCCCGCCCAAAACAATACCAGCCCCAGCACCAAGGCAGCCCCAGCGCCGCGGGCCGCCATGTTTATTCCAGCATCAGCATCTCCTTCCCGCGCCACTTCCGGGGTCAAGGGGCGGGGAAGGGCACGTGACCGGGGCGGGGCTGCCCCTCACTCCTGTCACCGCAGGGTCTCCCCTGTCACAGACGGTCGTCTCCTGTCACCGGGGTTTGTGCCCTGCCACCGGGGTTTTGTAGCTTCCCAGCCCTTTTCTCTGTCTCTAGGGCCTTTCTGGGCTCCGCCGGGCTGCCCCCCGCCCGGAGGCTGCCTCCTACGGTGCCCCCGGCCCCTCAGTGAGGCCCATGGCAGTGGCCAGGGCCCTGTGGTGGTCTCCCTCCTCGCTGGTGGCCGTCGCTGCTCTCACAGGGAGACAGTGGCCCAAGGGAACCCCCAGAGCCTCGTCCAGACCAGCCTTTGTGGCGATGCTTAGCAAGACCCTAGTTTGGGGTGAGGTGACACTGAGCTGCTCTGCCCCTGGGCAAAGGCCAGAGCTCTTCCTGCCTTAGCCCTCAGCCATGCAGCATAGTTCATGGGGACATTTGGGGTTGTTGCTTCCAGCTCAACCGTGGATCGGCTGGCAAGTTTCAGCTTCTTCCTGAGAGCTATGGTGAGAGCAAATGTCTGAGCATCAGGTAGGCCAAACCATCCACTAACTGCCTTTCAGTTTAAAGCTGGGTTTAGAGAATTAGTTTTAAATATCACCAAAAAATATGTAACAAAACAAAGGGCTTTCTGCTTCGTTGCTGGAATAGCATTGAAGCTACTGAACTATTTGAAACTGGTAGCTGTAGTCCCACTTAAAGATGAAAATGACAAGCAGATTGGGCCTGGCTTCTGTGACTTCTCTGTTGCTCAAACTGAGTAACACAAGCAGCAAACTAAACAGGAATAGTGCCAATTAAAATGGCTTTTAGGCTAACATTGCTAAAAAAAAATTTGAAAGGCTATGCGCTGTGTCTTCATTATGGGAAGCCATCGATATAAGTAAATGTAATTCTTCACTGGGAAGTCCTGTGCTGTCGGCTCTTGTAACTCAAACATTCTGACTTTCAGTGTATGGAGTAATGGCTGTGCAAGTTTCTTCATCTAGAGCCAGATAAACAACTGGATGGAACAGGTGAGTAGTAAAATGCAAGTAAGGGTGAATAGGCAGAGAAAAATCAATAGTCTTAACCTTTATATTAGCAAGATTATGTAGAATGTCCCATCTTTGTACAGAGGTGATTCAGATGTTACTGTATGTTACCTCTTACAGTTTCCTTTCCCCCTTTTCTTTTATAGTCTTAGGTAATAAAATAAACACAGAAATCTCACCATCAGCCAGAGAAACCTAGACTGGTACCAGAAAATATCTGGAAGTATAAAAAAAAAAAAATTATCAGTCTGTGTTTTCCTAGCAGGATTTTTTCTCTGGGCAGTAACTTGCACGTGCCGCTAGATGTCCTGTCAGCATCAGGCCTTGTAGTGCACGTAGCTACACCCCACAGATTGTAAGAAGGCTACGTAACTAGAAACATCAGATAATTTATTCTGAAAAGATAACTCTGATCCAGATATTTTCTTGGAATTGATATTTTTAATGCTGTAATTACTATAATTCTTGTGCACAGACCACCACTTTTGACTCCTGAGAAATAGTTGCCTGCAAGCACAGCTGCAGCACAGGCTTTCAGGCCTTGCTCCACTACCAAGTGTCAGGCACACTTTGACTACTTCAGTGGTCAAATAGCAGGAGGCCTTCCCCTATAATTCTGGGGTTTGGTTCAGCTGAAGAGCCTCTATTAGTCTGAAGATGCTTCCTCATAGCAATCAGGGATTTCTATGCCACAGATTAGAAACTATCTGAAGATCTTTATTTTTTTTCATGTAACTCTCCACCAACTATTAGGATATTGTAGTAACTGTAAGTTTCCCACTTACCTAGACTAAATAATCTCAAAGTCTGAACTTATAACGCATTTACTTTGGCTATGCATTTTCTAAGAATTTGCATGTTAAAAGTCTATACTTAAAATTTACATACCTATCAATATGCAAACTGGCTGCTGTCTGTAATGAATATGCTGTAACAGCAACTCTCATAGTTACATTGATATGTTTTACTGTAGCTTCCAGACAAGATTTGCCTTGCTCTAAATGTGCTGTTCCTAGCAAGTACAGTTATTCTCAGCTGTGGTTAGACATATTTAGCCTGGATATCTTTTTCCTTCTTCATTGTACCAAAACATTTAATTAGAACCCTTCACAGATTATTTTTTTTTTGAAGCATATCGTGGGCAACTATTGAGATTGGATGGAAGGTATCAACAGTGTCTGATAAATCTTGGCATAGGGACAGCCTACAGGTACACCTCAGTATAGAGTGAAGCAGATTGTCTGTTTGTTAACATACTCCCTGAGCTGAAGTATAGGCATGTCATAGAGTAGCAAGGGCTGGCTGTTCCCGAGGGACACAGAGTTGGGAGATGAGCACGGTAACACCGACAACAGGGCAGGAGCCTCACCATTCAGGGTCCAGTCCCACAGTCGCCAAGCAAGGTGAGCAGAGCAGGCCCAGGGAGGGCAGCTGGGAGCAGCCAAGAGTCCAGGTCATCAGGAGAGCTTGTAGCAATGAGACAGGGGCAAGGCTGAGTTAAGAAGTCAATCTCCAGTTCAGGTGATGGTAACCAAAGTCAGACACAGTCTAGCAATGACTGGACAGGTCCACAGGGATGAAACAGATCTGAGATAAGACCAGATACGAGCCAAGCTCTACATCAACAGGATCTATAACCAGGCATAGCCATAGCTGCACCTGAGCTGGAGACCAGTACCCCCAACACCACTCAAATAGAGACTGAGCCCTCAGGCCAAAGCTTAAATGGGGGTCCGGGGGCAGAGAGTGTGTGGGTGCCACAGGTGAGGTTGGCTGGGGCCATTAAGGTTTATCAGGTCTTAATTAGGCCCCTCTGGGCCCTGATAGGACACTTAAAGAGAACCAAGGTCCCCTGCTGTGTGTCTGAATAATCTGTGTAGTGTTGTAATAGCAGAGAGGAAACAGCTGTGATGGTGATGGCCTTAGGGAAAGGTGTGTCCTCTTCCTTTCCTGGTGCTGTTTCGGTCCCAGTATACCAGAAGTTACAAGCAATATCTATGTTCCTCGTCTTAGATGTGGATGATCTGGATAGAATTATAAAAATAAAAGGGAAGCAGCTGCAAGGGTGATAACTCCATGGGGGAAAGGTGGGTCCTCTTCCTCTTGTATCCTGGAAGCTAGAAATGCTTGTATGTGTTCTGAAAGTAGTGATTTTTCTTGCTTTGCTTGAGTAAACAACCCAGATAAAAGGGTTTAGATTGAACGGTAATTTAGGGTTTTATCTTCTTTATATACCTTCTGAATCATTCAGCAGCTAATCTGGCTGTTTTCAAGTGGGACTGGGGTTTCCTAAACAAAGTCCTGGCCTTCTAAAAAGGGAATTGCTTCTACTTGGGCTTAGGATCTACCTCCGGGAGTGTTTTGAATCATAACAACGGGAGAGGTAAACACAGAGAATTTACAGGAATAGGCCCATATCTAGATAACAGATCTGCATGGTCTTGTTCTCAGTGTGGCTGAGGGAAAACTTCCACCAGTTTCTGTGTTGCTCAGATTTGGATTGTGCAAATTGAGTAAAGAAGTGCTAGATAATGTAACTTCTAAGAGTCATTTTGAATTATTCTTTTGAGGCTGGGACCTACTGAGCTTTCCAGCATCATACTTCAGCATAAAGGGCTCTTAATGCTCCCATCATTGTTAATTATGTTAGTAATTAGGGACAACCAAGCTGCAGGCCCTGCTATTTTGGGCGCTGTGCAACTGAAAGTAGTAACGTAAGCGGCAGGTCCTGTCTTTGAGAGTTTTAAGGTAAATAATAAAGACAATTGAAGACAGGAAACAGTACTCTTCCAGAAATATGTGGAATTAATTTTATTTAGTGTTTGTCTTGAACCTCTGTCCACACAAATTTTAATAACTTTTCATAGGTTTTGGCATGTTTGATTCTAATGTACCATCATAATACAAAACTTGCATTTCTGGCCTTTATCTTTCTGGAACTGGTTAAGCATTTCTATCTTTCAGTGTGGACAGGTTTCCCTGCCCATGCTGGTGTAACAGGTTTGCCGTGTTCCCCTCCCAGCTCTTTGTGCTAAAGGAAATTCCACAGCAAATTTACCTCAGATGATACTAGTGCTTTCTGTTTGGTCTCCATACATACTTTTTACTCAAGTATTTATGGATTAAGCTCTCAAAAAGTTGTGATGCAACTGTGTCATCTGGTTTTGTAACGTGTTCTGGATGGATGTAGGTCTAAGGACAGTGGGCTTTGGTGCCCCTTCCCTGAGAGCCTGTGGAAGTACAGGCCCTTGGAAGATTGTGGTTGTGCTTTAGGCAGCATGGCAGGCTCAGATATTTAAATACGTTGGCAGTAGCAGGAAGAAATACTCTAAAACGAGTTGAACAGTGTGTCTCTTAGTTGTTTTAATAACTTCTAATGATGAACAAAAGCGTTGCCTGTTCTCTGTCTCTCTTCAAAGACAGCTGTGTGAGGAGCAGCATTCTACTCTTATGTTCAAATCAATGGAACTAGGATAAAAATAAAAACAATTCAGTTATTAACATAACACTTGTGTTCATTGTTGTTCTAAATGTTGGAATTGCTTAGCAAGTTATTCTTTTCTTGTCTTTTTCTCATGTAGGGTAATAGCCAAGTGTCAGTGAAAGGAGTGCATTAATCTAATGGAGGTAAGGCTGGTAGCAGCTGGCCAATTTTTATCTTCTGACATCAAAAGGATCCACACTGTCTATAAGCAGATATCTTTTCCTCAGGTGAATGAATGTGCCTCCCTTTTTTTTTCCCCCATGTAAATCTTTCATGAACAGATGCAGCAGTGAATATAAAATTTCAGTCCAAAGCTCTCTTCGCGTTTCTTGTAGCTGAAAAACAGATACGTAGAATCAGATTAAGTGACACAGCTCAAATAAATGCTGTTACAGAGGACAGCGAGCACAAAATAAATCTTATTTCTCTGGCAAGGAAACAAGCCATTTTCTGCAAGGCCTGCGTAATTGCTACAATAACCCACATTTATGCAGAGGCAGATAAATTGGTTATTTTTCTGCTTACTTGTTGAGCGTGTTAGTGGCAGATGGTGGACTTAATATTCCCGGATTTGGGTTATTTTGGGGGTATGCGTGTGCATGTATATATATATATTTTTGGGCAGCCGAGTTTGAAGAAGTCAGCCCTTGCTGTCAGTTTTAAGGGTGTAGGTCTCCTTCTCTAGGGCGGTTGCCCTCCTTCCAAATGGTCAAAACAGGAACCTTTGCTTAAAAAAAAAAACCCTCACCTCGCAGGGGCAGAGGGCTGTAAGAAATGGGGTACCGACACCTGAGGGAGGCATCATCTCACCCCCCTGCCTTTCTGCACCCACCCTTTGG
>JANXJC010000054.1:14555965-14588194 GCA_027564655.1 Leptodon cayanensis | reverse complement strand
GAGTGATCTCTCCCTGTCCTTATCTTGACCCACGAGCCTTTTGTTATATTTTCTCCCCCATGTCCAGCTGAGGCGGGGGGGGGGGTGATAGAGCGGCTTTGGTGGGCACCTGGCACCCAGCCAGGGTCAACCCACCGCACTGCATCACATTAATCTATCACTCATCTGCTACCTATGTCCTTCTCACAGAGCTATAGCAAATTTTGTGTCAGCATATCCTGATATTTCCTTCCTTCCATCTGCCAGTGCCCTTTGGCTTGGAAAGTGCTGCTTGGGGCTGTTGTATTTTATCTATCTCTCCATTATTTTTCAGAATAATTTTCTGGCTTCTCTCAAAGGAAACTAATACCTGTATCTTCTTCATAGCACAAGACATCAGGCCAGGAAAGTGGAAGAATACAGGTAGGACAGCCATTGAGACTTAAAAAAGGCATCAACAAAGCAGAACTCTGCTGTGATTAATTGGCAGATGGATAAAACTTTCAAGTGTAAGAAACTGGGATGATGGTAGTATAAAATAATATATTAGGATTACACAGTTAGCAACACCAGGCATTACCAGCAAGTAAAGATACTGCAGTGATTAAGAATCTTTTGAAGAGATCTTAGGTGGGTATACAAACACGCTCTTCATGTAGAACTAAAACTGTATTTAACAATGAGCTATCAATGTTATTGTAATATGAAAATGGTACCTGAGAATGTTAACTTGAGATTTAGTTGAGCTTTTAAAATTTCATTCCTGGAAAATGATTAAGAAATGCTAATGGCAAAGAGTAAGCAAAATGTTGGAGTAGAAGCTTGTTAGTTTGGAAACAAAGATAGATAGGTGGTATATGGAAAGTATGACAGTGTTGGAGCCCAAGCCTGTTGAATTGTATGGAAAAAATAATTCTTCTTAATCGATTTTGGATTAGACTGCTGTTGGCTCAGTATGTCCTGGTAAAAAATTCAATGTCAGCCCTTACTCCTCCTCCAACTGAAGTGCCCCTCACACACTTACAAGTGGACATTACAGGCTGAAGCTGTAAGTGACCCTTAAAAACTGCAGATGATCTTGTGTTACCTCACCCTGTGTACTACATTTTTTCTTAAAGCCGCAATCTAGCACTTGTACTGTGATTTCACATTTGTATGTAATTTGCACTCACAGAGAGGGTTTGGAATAGCAAATAGCAAATTGGAGCAGCAGAACTTGCATGCACTTTGCTCAGCTGTAAATGATGACATAAGGCAGTAAAGACTTAAAAGCTTTGTTTGAATACTGCTGGGAAAAGGAGGAAAGGAATATAATCCTGAGTTCTGTGTATGACAAGTGTAAATGAAGTATTATGTAAACAAAACCTTACTTCCCTAACCTACAAAAAATAAGCAGATTATATTTGCTACTTTAAGTTACTAAAAAGTCTTTTCACTTCTAGCAGACAAGGAATTCCCAGTTCAAAACTAGAGGCTTTTTGTTGAAAGCTTTTTGTTTCACTGTGAGTGATCAGGTGAAAGTATTTATTTTGCTTTTTCTTGAGGCAAAGAAGACCATTGCCGCAATGGATACAACAGGACAGAGAGAGGGAGGTTTCAGTGTTCTTTTCTGCAGTGGAAGCTGCCCTTTCTTGGTACTGAGCATTACCACCATTTTTGCAAGGATGATAGATGTAGCAGATTGAGAGGCAGAATAAATAAATCTATGCCAGTGTCCAGATTGCTATATCTGGCTTAATTAATTATCTCAGGGAAATGGATATCTCTGCACTACGTCGCAGATGTGGCAATAGCTGGAAAATTGGCAAAGCCCTTGTATTCCTTACAGCAAGTCCAGGAGTCCCTTGTATGTTTGTATTTATTTATTCGTTTATTAGTTAGATAATGGGTATTCCATTCACTAAGAAAATATCAAAACTCATTATTTGTATTCAAACTGCAGTGTTTTACAGTGATTGTGGTTCATCTTGCCATTGCCCCATCCTTACTGAGTTCTCTCCCCAGACTGTTTGCCATGGTACAAGGTTTTCTTCCTTCTCAGTGTAGCAAGGACTGTATGCTCAATTACAATATGTATTTCCACAGACAGCCCAAATGAAGCAAATGTTTGACTAAAATCCATGGACCCCTGCAGCACTGTTTTCAAGTAAAACACGTGGTTTTATGGAGTAATATTTAGATTGGAATTTCAGTTAATCAGTGGTATGCAAGAACATGTTCATACAAAATAGATATATTGTAGAAACAGTCTACAGTCTGTTATTAAAAAAGCAATTTTTCATCAAAACAATTGCTGATGAAAAAAAGACAATGTGGTTAGTATTACAGTCTGCTCAATATTTGCTTTTCAACCGTTTTCGAAAAAAATCCTGTTCCGGCATAAAACGGATAAAACAGATATGGATTTTTTTAAAAAATTTGTCTTTAATAGTAAGAAGGCAGGCAGCATATCGTTTGCTTTTGAAGGGAGACAGAATTAATAAAAATATTCTTTTAAAGTCTGTATCCACAACCTATTGCAGAGAAAAGTCAGACCCATAGTTTTGGGGGATTTTTTTGTTTTCCACGCATAATGTCAGGCTATCTGTCAGATATGTAAAATGGAATATTAGCATGAGTTATTTACATCCAGAATGGATACTTTTCACAGCATTCAGTATTTCTTAAAGGGCAGAATGACATGGCTGCTCTGGTCAGAAAAGTAACAATGACACTTCTGTGCAGAACAGATTGACTCTCTGGGTTAGATCTTCCTCTGGGGAAAATTTATGTAGCTAACTTGACTTAAATTGAGTTATATTGATTTACATCAGTATTAGGCTCTCTGTGTATTCAACTTATATCAATTTCTTTTACTGATAAAACCAAGTGTACTTTGCACAGCACAAAATAAAGCTAGGCACAAAATCTTGTGAGAATGATGCTGAAAATCATTACAGATTTTGTAATTAATCTACTTTTGTTCAGCAAGATAAGACTGAAAGATCTTGAATTTGTTTTCTGAGGAGAGAGAAAGGAGAAAAAGGCCAGGCTTTTCTACAACTAAAACAATATTTCTTGCATCAACAGTATAGGATGGGGATTTCTGAATGTGGTTTAAGCTACCTTGCTTAGTGAAGTATGGTGTTTGTTTTTTTTAAACTGAGATTGATGCAATTAGAATATTCCTGCTACCGAAGATAGTTCTTGACTGTTTTGACTATATGCATATACATACATAGAGATACGTGAATATGCTATAGTACCATCTGCATTGCAATAGCATTATACACAGAGGAAAAATGTACAACTACGAATAGACAAAGATAATGAAAGTTTTATTGGGCATCGCTATTAATCATATAATCTTTAAATGCTCTGTATCTATAAAATATTTGTGCATGACAAGTATAAATGATGCATTATATAAATACTTAAATACATTTTAGAATTTTTCTAGAATCCATATGTGATTATATGGAAAAGTTTATATAAGCTAAACTGTGGAAGAGTATATTAGTGTATTCCTAATTCCAGCTGATTTTCAGAGTGTTTCCTTACCTTTATGTTTGAAAACTTTCTTCTTTCATCTAGCAGAAAATACACCTTCAAATAAACAGAGATGACTTTCTACTGTGAAAATCAAATTAATCTGCTATTCCCTTAATTTTAAATTAGCAACAACAATCCAGCAGGCAGTGGAGTTCTGCCATGGTAAAATAAATGTTGTCCAACAGACTATCTTACAACCACTTTCTAATGAATATGTAAATGTTAATGCTCAAGTGGTTTTGCTAAGAGATGCTTTTTAATGCAAGAGGAGGCTTGATAGTGACAAATGCCTGAAGAGCTCTGTATGAAAGTCAGAAATTGTAGATGCAGGAGGTGGCGGGGGGGAGTATTAAAAAAGAATTTAACAAATGAGGCATACATTTAAAAAATATAAGATTAAATTCTCAAAGGATAACATAAGTAGATGTTTCTAAATTCCTGTCTAACTTCAGATTTGTCCTTGAGTTATCATTCTATCCATTTTACCTTACACGACAGTTCATACAGCCACTCAACCACTTGGTTCCTAAACAGCACGCAGCATTGTCATGGTTCTTTCATGATATTCCTTCATGATCAAGATCAAGATGTATATTGTCCAGAAATCATTTCTTGGGAACTAACCATGCAAAGCCAGGCAGCTGGTGAGGAGCAGGGTGGCCATTTAATTTCACAGTTATTAGGAATCACAGAACTGATTTAGATCTTCCTTCTTACAAATGGATCATTTGGTTTGTTTGATTGTTGGAATTTCTTCCCCTCATTTTGATACCGCATATTTCTTTTTTTAGAAATTTAAACATTGTCTTAATTAGGTAATCTGGGGAAATGTGCTAATAAATCCACTCCAAAATGCTGTCAACATTCAACAGAATTCAGCAGAAACAGGCAAAGTTTTATTCAGGGACTCCCCAGGAGATAGTGTAATTCACTCTCAAAGAAGCTGAGAGGGACACTAGCAGCGATAAAAGAAATGCTGCATGAGCCCCATCATCTGTGTAAAACTGTGGATAATTCAGTTTATCACTCTTCTCTAGAAGAAAGGGAACAGAAGTGGAAAAGAATGATCCAGACTATAAGATACACAGACATAATATGGGGAGAGAAAAAACTACCCATGATTTGAGACAGAGATGTTGGATGCACTTTTCTTTCATGCTATGCATAGTCTTGCTTGGGAAGGGAAGTTAATTTCCTGTATTTTTAAGACCTTAAATGTTTTTAAGAATTTCCACCACAGGGTTCCTTTAAATTATGATGAAATACATGTTCTAGCTTCCAAAGGGATTTGATCAATCTAAACTTTGAAACCAAGTGTCTTTTAGGTGGAAAAAATTTTCTAAAATATTTTAATGAATGCTGTTCATATCATCTGTGTCTGAGAAAAAGTAGAAGACAGTGTTTTTGCTAAGCTGCCCAAATGTAGCTTTGGAGATAACTTCACTTCTCTGTTCCAGTGCTGTCTTTCTTCTTGCAATGTTTTTAGTTAATTTCTTCATTCCCCTCCCAACCCCTTTATGCAACATGGGCATAAAAACCTCCTTTTTCTACCACTCTTTTTGTGGAGATGGAAAGATTTTGTGGGTGAGAAATATATACTGTCAAGTCTGTTTTCTAGGGAATGTATAATATGATGATGTATTTGCTATACGTTCTGGTGAACTAGAAGCAGTAAGACATTAGCATCCAAAACTACAGTCACCTGAAGTGTCTTCTCCAGTAATAGGGAAGTAAAAAGCAGAAGCACAGCAGATTCTAGGTAGAGATGAAAAATCTCAAGTTTTGGAAGAGCAAATAGCTTTGCCTCTCCTTCTTTTCACTCCTTCAGTTTTAAAAGCCCTACCACTCTTGTTTATTTTGGATTAAGTTGGTGCAGTGCAGCCCCCAGTTTTGTCATAATGTTTTCTGGCTCCCTATATCAGGGAGTACTGTTTTCATGACAGCCTGTTTGTCAACATCTCATACTTACAGCATACTCAAAATGGTAAAATACTGATAATACATTGTCCAGACAACACAGTGGTATCTCCACTTGGTTATTAGTTAGAATCATAACTAATATTAGCCAGATTTGTCCATAAATAATTAACCATGCCTACTCATTTCACCCTTGTCAAACTAAACATATATGAATCTTGAAGTTCTGGCAGTTAAACCAAGATTATACTTCCACCAGCTTTTTTTTTTTTTTTTTTTTCCTTTGGTGTAAGAATAATGGTTGTTTAATACAAACACTTAAAGGTCTGCTTGCATTGTAATATATTTTTATTTCAGCAAGCAATACTAAATGTACAAAAAATTTCTGTTAAGGTTCTATACGCATGCTGAAGAAAAGTCTTTCTTTTCCTTGGCTACTATACATGCTGGAGTTCTATTACTTTTTGCAATGAGGTGTGATTTTGCAGGATTACTTGGAGAAAACAAGCATATAGCAACAAAGAGCCAAGGAGATTTCTATGTCAGTAGAAGACAAATTCATTTACTAAGCTCTTAAGATCTGGCAATTGCAGTCAGGTTTTTCACTGTCCAAGTATGCTTCTTTAAGAAGGTACTGTGTTTGATGTAGCATCTGTTACAGTAAACATGTTTTTTAACGACTATTGAAACGAGTATACTTGGTACATAAAATACACATAAAATGACTGTGTCTGTACTCCCAATGATGCCCATGGGCTGCAATAACACCTCATTCCCTCCATATTCCAAAACATTGCCAGATATTTTTATTTGTATTTTTTATTTAAAGTTTTACGTATCCACAAACTGGTTTGCATAACATAGTATTGGTAATTTGTAACCTGATCAGCTGTGAAATTCTACATATCCCGTTTTTCCTGATCTCTCATGAGTTTTTAGAATATCATTCTGGGATGCTCTGAGAAGATATTGTTCTCTTGCGGGTTTTATTTTTAGCCTGTCAGCTGAAGTCTTACCTCCAGATATTAAAGACCTTTTAGGACTTAAGAAAATTAAACAGCTCTGCTTTGTGGAAAAGCAGTAATCAGGAGTTCTGAGTTAGGCCAAAAGTAAAAGTCCTACACAAAGAACTGAATACACATGCAGCACTGGTAAATTTGAAATTACCTAGTAGGAGACTTCAAGAATAATTGAATACATGGACTTTCCTCAGAACAGATGTGGCAGAAGGACTCACTGGTTTAGATGCAGAGGACTTATTTTTTGTTTGATATCTTTTGATTAATCTTTTCTTTTTGTTTATTTACCAGCAATAGCTTTATACTAAAAGATTGTTAACCTTTGTGCCTCAAGAAGTAGTTTATTACTTTCTTCAGCTAGAAAAGACAAGAAGGATCACAGAAGGTGTGAACACTATGGCCATGTCACCTCCTTCTATCCCTAGGGTGGCCTCTAGCACTTCATGAATTCCCACTGGACACTGAACAGGTCTAGTGCTAAAAGATGGCAAAGGGAAGACTAGACATCAACTAAAAGTTTCAATGGAAGTTTCAGATTGAGTTGCTTTGTTACCTACTATGATAACCTAGGTGGAAGTATGACAAGTTGGTGTTCATTTCATGAAAAACTGTGTGAAAAGATTAAGTAAAAGTGTAATGTTACTATATAACTAGAAAGATATATTAGATCAAGGCACAAAACACCATAAAGTACAACAAGCACCACAAGGGACAATATAAAAATATTACAACTAGGCACAAAACTAATGTTTGAATAAATAACTAGGAGAATGAAGATGATAACAAGATATAACTAGAAGACTGGAAAAGATGAGCTACTAAGAAAGACTGAAACATTTGGGGTTTTGGTTTTTTAACCTACAGAAGAAAAAATAGTAGGAGTTACGACGATTTGTTGACTGTGTAAAACATTCTTGCAAGCAAGAAGGAACTGTGGTGTTCCCTATGCACTATATAAATCTTGAGGACCTATGAGCCCAAGCAGAAGGAAAGGAAGCTTAGGATAGGTACAAAGAAAAGTGTCATAGCTAAGGATTCTTAGAAGCAATTGCAGATTTTGCATAATCAAAGACAAACATTTAAGGAAAATCTGATTCCACCTTAAGACAGCAAGGCCAACTTTCAAGGGTGTTTCAGATAAACCTTGTTTTTTGTTATTTTTTAACTGCTGAAATACAAATGATGTTGTTTTAAAAGTTTCAGTACATTGTGCTGTTAAATCTAGTTACATTTGGTTTTGCTAAGCCTGAAATAAATGAACATTATAAATCTTTCTAGTATACTTTAGCAGCTCAGGGAAATTTGTTCTAGATGATGTTTGGTTTAAAAACAAACATGAACTTCTGTTCAAGTTGTGTCAGGATCACAGTATCTTTGCTGTTTATTTGAGAGATCAAACTGAGGTTAATGCTCATTTTCTTTAAATGACACACTTTATATGATGCACATTTTCAGGGAATTTCTCCAAAATTGAAGCTTTTACAATAGAATGCACTATAGTATTTTGAGAGAGTGGATGCAAGGGCTTCTGATAGTCTTACAAATGTGCCTTTATATCATATACTGTAGAAGTCTTCCTTACACCTTTGAAGGAGAAGACCAAAATCTTGTGAAATTTCTAGGAATGCTAATGGGTATAACTTCTAAAATATTTTCAGCTATTTGTCAGTAAGAGAAATACAAATCTATATACAATACATATACAATATAATATCTTGTACAATAAAGCTAAGTTGAGAGCATTTACACTTTGACCCTAACAAAGAGCAAACTAAAGACCATAAGCAAGCAAGCTGCTGTGTAGAGCATGGAGGCTATAGGAAAGATAGGAAGAGTTGGTCAGATTCCCAGAAGTAATACCAACCCCTTCTTATTTGGATGAGAAAAATATATATCTTGTTTATTTTCAAAAAAATATTTGACAGAACAGGTATTTGAAAATTTATTTCACTATCATCTGCTGAACATTTAAATATCTCCTTGGTTTTATAGAAACAGGATAGAGCTATCTAGAAAGAGTTTGTGGCAGAAATTCAGGAGTTTACAAAATGATTTTTTTAATGTCAACAAACTATGATTTCTTGGAGAAAATTAATCTCATGTTGTGTGATTAAGCACAGCCACAAACCATGGAGTGGAAATAAGGTTCCACAGTACCAAAGTTAGCTTCAGAGGTCCTAGCATCTTAGAAATACCCCCACGGTTCCCTTGCTGTTCAGGCAATCAGTGTCTCAATGGATGCCAAAGGGCCTGGAGTGCATTTTCTTTCCAGCTATATGCTCCAATATTACTTACCAGTGCATGATCAGATTTGTAGTCCGTAGTCGCCTTCAAGATCTTTGATAGACCATTGATAGCTTAGTGATTGCAACTGAAAGCTCAAAAAGATGAGCAAATACAGCACTTCAGAAACATGGAAACATCATATGCAACACTGCAGCATGTAAGACAGTAATATATACATGCTTCTAATCCTGTTGTAGATGATTCTGATTGAATTTACCTGGCTTACGTCCAAGGAGGAGAAACCACACTCCAGAGGTTATTTACTGCTAGCTTTTTGCTGTCTAATTTTATTAAAGTTTCTCTTGCAAGATCAAATTATTTCTAAATATATGCATGAAGATCTCTTCAGCAATGGATAAAAGTTTCTTAATGAACACCAGGCACTTAATTAAGAGAAGGGTTTTACTTGTTTGTTTGCTTGCTTGTTTATTTTTGCAAAGAGACATCTACTTTGAATGTAAAAAAAAAAATTAAAAAAATTAAAGAGTACTAAATACATATACACAAGGTGGAATTAATAGAGTAATGCTTTCAGTGATAAGTACAGATTTTTCTCTTTTCCATACAAGGAAACACATCCATCAAGGCAGATCTTGACTGATACTGGATATTTATGTGCATGTGCGTGCAGGGAAGGGGAAGGCAATTAGCAAAGAACTTTTGACTCTTATTTGTCCTGCAGTAATTGATAAATAGCAGCATGGTTTCCTAATGAATTCAGTCATGGCATTAGCACTTACCTCTCATTGGCCAGCCAAGTAAATTAGAATAGGTTTCATTTCACCATTCTGCAGATTATTCACTCATATATTACCCATTCATACCTATTCTTCAGTGATTTAAACACAATACTACAGTGACATACAGAAAACGAGAAAAATATCTTGCTGTTGAATTCCATGTCTGAACACAATGGGGAAGGCAAGCTAGTAAACCAAACTCACCACAGAAAACTTATAGGTATTTTGATTGTAGTTGAAAAAAGAAGATGAGACATCATGATAATGATCTCTTATAAAATTTTTGTAGACCATGACCCACTAATGAAACAATATTTATTCCCTTTGTGTCAAAAACCTGGAAGGAAATTTGAAATATCATGTCAAATAATATTAATTAAGCAAATATTAGTAAAATTCCCTGAGTGTGAACTTTATATTTTAAGCTAAGAATTTTTAAGGAAGTGAGTTTGCGAGTTTCATCATCTTTGTATCTGAACCAAAGGTCAAGCTACAGTAGCACATTTGTGCACCTTGCATGACAACAACTCATCTTCCTTGCAAAGTAAAATGTATGAGTGGTTCTTCAAACTGATCTTCACCCCTATCCATGCTTATGTGGCCCCCACCATTTGTAATCTTGGATAAGGGATGTTAGAGGTATGTTCCTATCTATTCCTTTTAGTAATTGCTTGTGGATCCTATGAATTTGTCTAATCCTTTCCAAAGTTCCTGACACTGTCTCTCTCCACAGTGTCCAGTCTAAAAATTTACAAGTTCACTATCCACTGTAAAAAAAAAATAATTTTTCCTCTTTTCTTCTTTAACAGGATTTCACGTAAGTGTCAATAAGGGCTGCATTGCTCTAGTTTCATGGAATTTGGTGAATAACAATTATGCATTCATCTCATCCGCTGCTTTCATGATTTTATTAAAACTCTGTTTCATGATCCCTCAGTGGGATTGCACTTGTTTCCAGGTAGGCTGATGAGCTAGGGCTGTTGAGAAGGCTGTTAGAGATCAGCTGAAGAATATTAATGGCAACTAATGGAGCTTCTTCTACCTATGCAAGTGTAATTATTACAGGTAATACATATTTTCTCCGCCAACGCCAGTCAAAGGGGGAAATTGGAGGTCATTATTGCTGAAGGTGACAAAAATGTTTATTGAGACTCTTTTTAAAGCAAAGCAGGAGACACCAGAGAGAAGGTAGGCCCTGTCTGCTTTACTGTTGTCGTTGGTTTCAAACCTCCAGGTAGACATGAAAGAGAATATACACATCCAGCTTTTCACACAGAATAGAAGAGAACAGGTTGCAGTTGTTCCATGTTTTACAGAACTAGTATGGTTACTACCAAGTCTTCCTTCTTTAGCTACATGAATTTTTATACATGTTTGTCATACTGTGGTACTGAGTATGGATTCAGTACTGCAAATCTGGAGTTGCAAACCTACTTATATTACTGCAGGCATCAGTCATGTTCATTGTTTCTATTCTGCAGTATGAGTAGATACATGAGAAAAATCATACTTTCTGGTGGAAATGTCCTCTTTTTTTTTTTTTTTTTAAAGAATGTCACCACAATGGCATGGGAAATACATTTTTGATGTTGCTGCTCTCCACGACAAATCTGTTGAGTTATTACTGAAGGATTTTCATCACAGTTGCTTCTGGCTGTTAGGAAATAAATATCTAGCTAGTATGGTGAGTGTGGTGATAGAAAAGGCAAAGATGTAATAGTTATGCAATATATGGCTATCATGCCTCCTTGATAGCAAGCTGAAGACGTTTGATTCAGAGGCAGGACACTGTGGCTGCAGATTTGTTATAAGTGCCAATACCTGCAAAAAAAAAAGGTGGCTGCAAGCCCTTTCTCCAAAGACAGACAATGAATGCCTGAGAAATGCCATGTATTATAAATATGCATTTTCCAGTCTTTTAACCAATTTTTTATTGTTATTTCTCAACTTCCACTTCCTTCGATGTATTGATTTTCCATATGCACCCCAACAGTTGGTTTGGTTGTGAAAATGAGTTTGCATTCTCACTCATGTGGTTGTTACTAGCTTAGTACTCACCTACAATCAAAAGACAGAAGACAAAAAGGATATCATAATTACAGGAATGATATTCAAACACATATGTATGAAGTTTTATGTTAGCCTCTATCAAATGCTTGAGTACCCATACTGTGAATTTACATTAAGTTACAATCTATTAAGGGGTGGGTTTTGTGTGTGGCTTCTGCAAGAGGCTGGAGGAGAGGCTCCGAGGTGGGTTGATATACAAGGGGTCCGATTTCAGGAGAGGGAGCTGCAGGGAAGAAAAGCCAGATGATAAAATTTCCTTTCGCTGTTGTTAAGGGGTTTCTCTCCACGCTTGTTTTGAAGGACGGAGGTTTTTATTAGGAGAGTTTTCTGTCGTGTGTAAATAAGTACGTTTTAATGGTGAGGAGGGTTTTAATGTGTAAAGCTCCTTGATTGTTTTTGAAGTGAACCTGGAAAGTACAAATGCGTTTGGTTTACGGTGGAACATTACTGGAAAATATCAAACTGTTAAAAGGAATGAAAAGTGGATAATAGCGATTTGAAATGGTCCCTTGCTAATCTGGGAAAATAAGGGTAGGCAGATAAAAGAAGTCTTGAAAGGCAAAAGAGATATACATATTCAATCACAAAGAGGACGTGATGCAGCCATGTTTGGCAGCGTGATGGTGGAGCATAGAGCAAAACCTGTTATGAGGGCTTGTAATAGTGGACAGGAGACTGTGCAAGCGGTTGTTAATTTAATGGAGGGACATTAAAAGTCTTTGAACAAATCTGTGCTCGGGAAGGGGGGAGGAGGAAAGCGGAGGTAGTGTTTTGAATGGAGAAGTCAAAAATGAGTGGCAGAGGGTCATTTGGATTGCAAAGCGCTGCAGGATTTTGCTCCTGTATGCATATGTGTTTGGCTAGCAACTAGTGTGAGCTAAGATGTAAACATATCTAAGCTTTTACACTGTCTCTGTATAGAAATGGTTATTTTAGATGTGCTAATTGCTGTCCTTTCTGGATGCATTACGGGCCTGTTCTGGCAGTTAAGTAAGCATCCCGTTTTGCTGTGACATTGTAGTCACGTTATAGCTAGATCTGGTTAGAACTAGACAGTAAATTAGGGAGCAAATGCTTACTGAGAGGTTATTGTGGTATGTTTGTATATTCCAGAGAAAGAAAGGTGATACATACTGATGAAATATTGTAGTGATGTTATATTGATTGATCAGTGTATAGACAGCTCTACTGCATGGGAATGTTTCTGGGAAAATCTGCAGTTGCCTTCTTTTTCTGCATCTTGGATGCTTTGGGGGGAGATGAAAGAGTTGAGTGGAATTAAAGTAAGAGTCAGTATAACAATTTTGACACAGGAAAATCTGAATTCTCAAGATGGAGCTAGTTATTTTTGCATTCTTAAAAGTGTGCAAGCGATACTGAGATGTTTCTGCGCAGGAACAGTGGTAGTAGTGTAGTGCTTATAAATAGTTGTTTCTGTTTTATGTAACCTTTACAGGTGCGTGTGCAGTCATACATTTGTCTTTGTAACAGCTATGAACGGCTTTTGTAACATTTTTTTCCCCTGAAAATTTTGTTGGTAAAACTATTGTCTTTGAGAAGTGTAGCAGGTTGCTGAGGAAAAGGGTTGGACCAACAGATTAAATGATTCTAGATACAAAATTGGCAGGAGTTGCTTTATTTTAAATTGGGCAGAGCTTTTGAAACACATCGGTTTCTAGTGCTCTGACTATTTAGGCCAAAACACTGATTTCCCTCTCCATGTTCTCCCTTTCACTGGGCAAGGAGACCACACAAGCAACCTGTATTTAATATATGCTATCTCCTCTTATTGATCATGGCATGATTTTTGTTAAACAAAATTAAATTTCCATTTACCTTAGAAATTAGTATTTGTTTTAAGTAGTCAGGAAATGTCTATTTAGGAACAGATGGTGTAAGCAACAGATGCCTGTTTTACAATATGACTGGTATATGATTTGATGCAACCATTTGATGGACTGAAAGTTGAGGCAGTAACAAGTGTTTCCAACTGTAGTTTAGAAATTTGAAATTTGCTAGAAAGATTAGCGCTGTTTGCTCAGGCTTGACTTGCACCCTGTATCTCTGATGTGCTGATCTACCAGACTGGATGCGTATTCATGATTCACCCCTTTAAATGTAGCAAAGGAGAAGTAAAATTGAGCTTTCTCTTTAGAGCACGTAGAATGTTAACGAGCATGGATTTATGTAGAATTTCTGTTCATTCCTGGAAAAAGAAAAAGCTGGTTGCAGAAAGCCTCATACTTCAGAGGCAATAAAATCCCTTTGGCAACATATAAGTTATTCCCAAGGCAGACTTTTAGACTTGTGCTGTGATGTGAGTGTATTCTGTGCCTCTGGCTTGTAAATCCTATTGCAAAGTTCCTACTGATATTTCACTTGAATCTAGACTTCTGAGTTTTATCTTAAGATTGTCCCCGTGAGTGTAAATGGACCCATAACCAGCAGAATTATTAGAGGTACTAATGCAGCATTTGTATCACGTATGAGGCGAAATGCTTGGGATAATGAGATCATCTGGGGCTTCCAAGCAATCCAGTGTACAGAGCAAAACCTGAAGGTCTCATGTAATCGTCTGTGAGTTTCCTGTGTGTAAGCACGCTGTACAGGGCAGCAGTGGCTGCTCTGTGGTTTGTCAGTCTTCCCAATCTCTGCAGAAGTCTTTCTACTTGTTATACTTGAAACATTCAGGAGCTGGAGGAAGAAGTGGTGGGTGAAGGACAAATTACAGTCATGGGACTGAACCATTTTGTTTTTTCACCTTGGTTAAAGAGTAGCATTAAGGGCTAACAGGTAGGATGGCATAGCAGATACTTATTTCATGTCTGATTCTTGAAATTGCCAATGTTTTCTAAATACTTAGCTAATGTAAGTGGTAAGTAAAGTTTAGGTATACTGATGCACAGACCCAACTTGTACCTTCATTCAACTATGCTTTGGGGACAATAGGCTGTAAAAACATGCTTGTATCTTTTTCACCCTTTTCCTTTCTTGGGTAACAGGGAAGAACATAGACCATGGCACATACAGCTATTCTGAAGGGTGTCTTAGCTAGTAAAATGCTAGTGTGTGCTACACTTCCCACCAGTGTCCTTTTGTGTGGTATGAAGCCCTCAAAGCAAGTGGTGGGAATTACATAGCAAACTGAGCTAAAACTAACCTCAGTACTTTGGTCTTTGTCTTTTGAGTGGAAAAAGCTGTGGCTGCATGGTTGGTATATTGAAGGGAATGAACTTTCTTGAGATGAGTTTTTGTACAGTATATAGTTTGGGGGAGCTATGTGCAAATTTGTGGTTAAGTGGTCCAGGAAAAACTCCGTCTCTTCAGAACACTGTCATACAGCATGGCAAGTGCAAGCGGTAAAGTGATTAAATGTGGGAAGATTAATCTCTTTGTGATGAATGTTTCAGAGGTGCAGATGCTGTGGGTTTGTTGTTAGGCTTTTTTCCACATTCAGTGTCAAGTTTAAAAAAAGACTGGGGAGGAAGGTGATTTAATCAAATTTTTCTTTGACCTTTGTGAAAAGCTGGGTGTCTCCTAACAGCTGTCACTGTCCTTTCAACCTGTGAGAAGGTGAATATTCTGTATTTGCGAAAGACTTAATTTGCCGTCCTTATGCAAGGGGCTCTATTGGCCAATTCCTCATGTGACTGATACTTTGGGGACTGTGCCTTTTGTTTGTGGAGTGTTCCAGTATGCTTTAGTATGAAAAAATACAATTTGTGGATACGGTTATTTTTGCCTTATAAAGTTCATTCCACTTATAAATGTGAATTGTCTCTAAACTTTCTATGGTTTAGGAAATTATTATTTTCAGTAATAGTTATTTCTTAATTCACAGTATTAAAACAAGTGGAATTCTTGTAGACCATGTTCTCTTAACTACATCCTCATTGTCAGATGACAAAATACAGGTGCAAATGAGAAGGTGAAGGCCCCACTTGCGATCTGTAACTGATAAATAGTTTCCTCTTTCAGTACTCATGTCTCTATTTCATCAGCAAAATTTGTGTTTAAACAGCTGTAATCTTGCATTTCTTAAATTTGCTTGAATGCAGTATTGTTCTTCAATAGTATTTATAATGAATGGGTGTTCCATACAGTGATGACACACATTCAGAAACTGTCTGGAGTACCTGTGTGCTTTTGACCTTGGTGGCATTACATAGTGGTGTTACCTGGGCACAGTAGTCAAATGTGATCTTAAATGAAGACTCTGTTCTTGTCAGCTTGTGCCCTGTAAGAGGATCTGCAGAGCTGGATCTAGGTTTGATGTATTGATTCTTTTCTTAAGCCAACATCTCATTTTATTGTATGCATCACTATAGTTGATTGTGTAGGATAGAAATCTCTGTGTGTGTGTGCGAGATCCCACCTATCCCATTCTCACCCCCCCTACCCACCTCTGCCAATTCTTCGGGTTTGGGTGTTAACTGTTACTCTCCAAGACTGAAAGGAAAAGGAGCTGGTTTCTGATGGGACAAGGACACAGATTAGAAGTATTTAGTCTTGCCTGCTAAATCACAAGTTAACTCTGACTATGAACTGAGAGTTTCCATTATATAAGGTAATGGGCCTAGCCTTCAAAGGTGGGTGGATGAATTGTTTGCAGCTTAGAAAATCTTCTTTTGTAGTCACACCAAATGCTCTTCTGAAAAGTGTGTTTTATTGTAAATTTGCTGTGAATTGTTGCAACTTACTTGGCATCATTCAGACAACTCCTAGAGGCCGAGCTGTGTGTCCCTGACCCCTTAATATTTAGTAGAATCTTAGTTTCTGTTTAGTAACATGTTAAAACTTACGTATATTTCAAAGAGGCTGGAATTTCACCCACAAAAATGTACTCAAGAGTAAGGCACCCTGAAAGGAAATACAGCAAGAGGTTGGAAAAAAAAAAAAAAAAGCTGAGGTGAGGAATAAATGCATCTTGTATGTAATTTTGGCTTTGTTATTCTAAGGCTCTTAGTAAAAGTTGTATACAGAGTGCTGGAGATGGGCACTTCAAAGCAAAATACACTTTTCATTAGCTAAGTATTCTGCATAGTTATTTGGACAGTTTTGAGGTAGCAAAACTGTCTGACATAAATATCTCTTTATTTCACAGTGGATCACTCACTGTTTTAAGTGGTCAGCCTGTATATGCAGATTACTGAGTGAGAAATTGTTTATAGAACTTGAATCATTACACAGTATCATAATTCTGCAGCATGCACCTTTGTGCATTTGCCCAGCACAGGATGGTATTTCAGGCTGCTGCAGCCTGTATATGCGTTTTAAAATTGATGCTAGCATAATCCTTTTCATTAGCTTAAAAGTAGATGATTTTTAAACTTTAAAATGATGTGCTGTGTGGGAGCTCCCCTGCTGCTCGTGGGAGCTGGTTGGTGGGAGAAGGGGGTTATGTGTGAGGACCCTGCGTACACCCCTTGGTACTTCCAGGCTCTAGGAGTAGAAAGACTCCCTTCTGGTACCTGAAGGAGTTGCTAGGTCTTTAATGTATGAATGTCTGAGTAATTTCGTTTACAATTCTGCTTTGCTTTAAGAAAGAGGATTTCTGTAATATTGTCACCAACCTATTCTTTCTTGTATTTCCTACCTATTCATTAAAGAATGGGGGGATTCATGGTCTTTCAGTGTGAGTCAAGTGTGCAGAATATCTTTTTCCTTTCAGTCAGACTCTTCCCATTTGTATTATGGCTGCTCAAGATCCCCTGCTTTCTTGAACCATATGGGAAGGCAGTCAAACATGAGACAATGTTTTTCTGGACTCTTTGCAGCTCATTAGTGTTATTCATGTTGTGAAACATTCTTTTAAAGCAGAATTTCAAAAGCTGTACTCCACATGAAGAGTAGGAGCCACTGCTGCACTGTAACTTAATAACATGTTTTACTTTGTTGCCTTTTTTGATTGCTGGAAAGGTAACCTGCTAATGAATTTTTGGAAATTCACTTTCATCCTGTTTGAAATAATGGCTCTGAGATTGGTTGTGCATTGAATCCAATCCAGCTGTCAAAATGCAATGCTCTGCTGAGTTTCCTTAGTTTTTGTATAAATATTTTAAAATAACTTCCCCCTTCAATATAATTGTGTACTTTTCAGATGAAACTTCTCTTCCTCCTTCCACCCCTAGAAATTTTGCTTTTCTATTTTACTTTTTTTTTTTTTTTTAACAATAAGCTGGCTAAATAGGTGAGAGGAAAAACACTGTTGTCTCTTGGCATATCACAGTCTTTTCCCTTCTTTTCAATCAATGGCTTTGGGTCTATAATGCAAAATGGGAAAAATTGCTGTATATGTTGTATGTATGCACATATGTATGTACAGGATATGATGGTTTTAGTCTTTCTTCTCAAGCAGGTGTGGTAGGGGTGATTTGGATGTCTTTGGAATTTTTACATGATTTCTTAGTCTCCGTCTTGTCTGGATAACCTTATTAATCTGGTCAATAATTTCTTTTGGCTCAGTTTATTAAGAATGGTTCGTTGGCATTATTAAATAAAATGTTTATTTTTGCATCTAAAAATGGAAAAAACTGTAGATGGGGTTTCTATATTACTTACAGCACAGAGCAGCGGAGTCGAAGTGCAGGAATGAAATGTTGATTGCCCTGGTGTTCATTGCCAGTCGCTGAAGCGGACGTGCATGTTGTAAAGCACGTAAAGAAGCAGTTCTGTTGCAATGTTGTCCTTAATGTATTTGGTGAAGAGTCAACCTAATTGGAAAAACAACCAAAAGAACAACAGCAATCCCCCAGACGCTCTCAGAAACGTAGTAAAGCAATAAAACTTGAAATGGAGTCTCTTGGGAATTAATGCCTAGTTTAGAAAGATGGTCCCCAGTTAGCTACCAAGTCATCCAGATAGTCCTTAATCCTGAAGAAATGCCATAGTGGATTATCATTCTTCTTGTTGTAGCTGAAATAACACAGGTTTCTTATGTTAAATGTGTGTCACTTGGAGGTCTCTTGTTCAACATTTTTCAAGTGCTGCTTGGTACCTCAAAAGGTTTTAAAGCAAATCCTTGAATTTCACCATTTTAGTGAGGCTGGTATCAGTGCTGCTAGTAGCATTTATGTATCTGAAGAGGAAGGGTAGTCTGTAGTGTTTAGACTTATTCCTACGTGAACAGCAGGTACAATTTATCTCAAATTATTCATTTTATAGCTCAAAAATTTTACTTTCATTCAACTGAGTCTATGGATATACACATAAAGTTGTACTACCTGTGTGACAGGAGAATGATCATCTTGCAGAGATACTGAGAATACTGCTTTTTACTAACTGGACTCCTGGAGTCAATTCAGCTGAGCTCTGAATAACTGAGAAATTGCTTATTGGGTGCCTTGGACAGTTTTCTCTGTCTCAGCGTATACTGTAGACTGAGCTGGTAACCTTCATAATAAGAAGAGCTATTTAACACTTTCTGTTGAAAAGTTATCTATTTGCTGCTGCTTAATTTTTTTTTTTCCAAGTTAGTGTGCTCTGACTGCAGTTTTCTTTTTTCTGCACCTGCCTCAGGTTTTTCGTATTTCAGATGAGTCAGGATTATTCAGCTGTTACCAGGGCTAGTGTCTTGCACATACTAAACATGATGCCTCTTACGTTTTGGAAAGCTGTAGTGCTCCCATTCATTGGAGCAAGGTTTTGAAATTTGGCAGACAATAGCTGTTGAACAGGGATATGCCTTCTGCTGTTCTTGAGAAAATCTGCCCAAATTAGGTAAACTTCTAAGTCTTTGGAAAAATACCGCTTTACAAGTACTCAGTGAAGGTATTAGTGCTGAAGTCTTCAAGTTCCAATGTGTGCTGAGTACGTTTTGGCCTTGGAGGGTTCTTTGTGTCACAAGGTGATGCAGTCACCCACAGAATAATTGAACATGCCTCGGTCTGGTCCTTGCAAGAGTTTAGCCGGACTTCCCATGTCATGGCTGCTCGAGGCCAGGGTGGAGTCAGGCAGCTGCCTCTGCTCTCAGAAGTGAGGGTCTGGGCTGTTTTAAGGAAGAATAGCATGGGTCAATGAGTTGGGAGAAAGTGGACTGCAGCTAGGAGGGAGAGAGGATGAAAGGCATGGCTACACTGAGTCATGCTAAAGGTCCATCTGACCACTAACGCTTCCTTGAAGGTAGCAAACTGGTTCTTCTCTTGTTACGGCCTGGTTCTTCTCTTGTTATACTCACCCAAGGGTGAGGAATGGGGGAAGAGATGCAGTGGTCAAAGAGGAAACTAGCTGACTCAAGAGACATAACATGGGGAAGAAGAAGTAGAGATCAGACTAGGATCTAGTTACAGAAACTTGGAGCTGCTTGTCTAGGAACTGTTCCTGTTATTGGAGTGTCAAGAATGATGGGAATGGAGTCACTTGAGGAGAGACGATTCGAATTAGCAGTTCTGATAGCGAGCTCGGGGAGGATGAGAGAACTGGGACTAACTGGGCAAAGGGAACTGCAGAAATGAGCTCAGGAGGAGAAGGTGAGTTGAAACAAAAAAGGCAAGGAGCCAGTAACAAGGAAACAGCTTGGATAGAGAGCATGTGGGGAGAGCAGGGTTGGACTCTGGGTAGGACAGGTAGGATTGTGACTTGCTCTCAGACAGGATGTGCAATGGGATTAGTGCATTAGGAATGGCAAGTCAAGAGTTTGATGGGATCAGGAGAAAGTGTAGTTGGTGCACAAGGGGAAGGAAGAAGCATGGAGCAAAGGATGAAGATTAGGTAAGAAATAAAACAGAAAAGTAGTGAAGGGACCTAGTAGTCGTCTTTTGCATATTTGGCTTTGTAGCATTGCTATTTTTATGTGGCTTTTCCCATGTAATATTTAAGTAGAGTTGACTTACTGGTTTGAATGTATGGACATTGATTTCTGTGGTTGCGTTTTGCATCTTTACTCACTGTGGAAGAATATTTGACCACATCCCTAAATGAGAGCTTTATCCAGAAGTGTGTGCACTGCTGTTTTTCATCCACTCATTCTGTGCAGAAAGATTTGAGGAATTGTTTAGCAAATAGGTTTAAAATGCATTTAGATAATATTTATCACTCTGCATTATGCTTTTTTTTAATGCAGAGATAAAAGCTTTAACACATTTATCTTGTATTTACAGAAGGAAAAAAATGACTGGCATGCAGCAGTGAGTGAATAGAAGAGTGTTTTCTCAAACAAAAGTTAAATGGGGAAGGGAAATATTTCTTGTCCCCTTGAGGGCTGTTGATCTGTCAAATGTGGGTCTTATAGGAGTGGCATTCATTAAGAATGTGTAACTAGCATTTTGCTGTAGTAAAAGGAAAAACTGGCAGTGGATGAACCGTGAGAGCTCTGACAGAGTGCTACATAAATATTTTTTTCACCTATCCTGCCTGCCTCTCCCAAGTATAACAGTCTGAGATACTTTTGCTCATATGTTGTCACTGGAAAAGCCTAAAAATAGAGGGTGAGAGGAAAGGGTTGTATGTACTGGTCAAGAGCCTTTATTTCCTTACAACTCTTTGGAGTTGTGAAACATCTGTGTTTCGCAGAGGATGCTTTTTAGCATATGTTCGTAACTTAGCACGTGAAAGCTGAAAAACTGAGTAGGACAGCTTTGCTTCAGTTTTCAGTGTGCAAAAAAACCTAGGCAAACGTTTCAGTAGTGTATGTATTGGTTAGTAGCTTCTTTGCTACTTTGCTCAAAGATGCTGTCATCAGAAAGGCTGCATCCTCCTGAGGGACAGGCAGCCTACCCATGGTGATCAAGGCATTCAGTGTTTAAATATTATTGTTGCATGCTTTACCTGAAAACCAGAAGTGTAAGCTAGGCAAATGCACCAGCCAGCCTATCCTTTAGGTAATGAGAATGCATCTCACATGACATGTGTGACTCGGTTCCTATTTAAATCAGTGCCCTGGGGATTTACAGCCTTATTTTTGGAATGCGGGGGGATAGCTAGGTTGCGATTCTATTTATAAAGACAAAATAAGGTTTCTCTGGCTGTGTGGCTGCATGCAGTCTTCTGAGGTGCAATGAAGTAGCCCAGGAAACAACCCTGGAAGGGTGGAAGCATACATCCATTCCTGGTAAAGCATGATATGAACTGTGGGTGCCTCTACACCTCCACTTCTGGATAATTGTGGGCTGGTTTGTTTTTTTTTTGCATTGTGGCTTTTGCTCTAATTCTTGTCTGCGTCATCCTTATACTTGTATTATGTATAAAATTGTTGAAAGCTCCTTTTCCAGAGGTTCAGTATAACTGATGTGAAGCTATCTTGAAATAGGAAGGCTGTAATTGTTGAAGACAACAATTTTTGCAAGAAATGTGCTGTTGTGAAACACATGCACCTAACTTGGGTATCTTTGGAGGCTGGATCCGCATAGTTGTTGATGCTCTTTGAAAATACTTAGTCTTGAACAGAAAGCTTGCATATCATAGTGCCAACATTTAACGTCTGTACGAATGTGTTGAATTGTTCCAGCTAACAAAAACCTTAGCGGAGCTAAACAATACAAATATAAATATTTCACTGGGTTTTTAGCAATTGAGTTGAAGTACTTGATGGTTAGGAACAGCATGACGAAGTAGTGCATGCCATTCCCACAAAGGTCAGAAGATCTTTTCTTTTATATAATATATATGGTTTTCATGCATATGATTACAGCAATTTATATTGACTGGAATGTTGAATCTGTTGTTGGCTTGGTATAGTTATCTTTTGTGGTTTGCTTGTGGGTTAATGACTGGGAACAAAAAAATCTGGAATATTGACAGATTAGTAAAAAGCTAGAATCCATACTTTTTGAAGAGTTGAACAAGTAAACAAGTGTCAAAATAGCGGAAGTTCAGAACCTTGTGCTTTTTTCTTTCCTCATGATACATCAGTGCATGCACTGCTTGGACGTTGCTGGCCAGTGGACCAATATTATTTCCCTTTGGGGGCAAAGCATTCATCTAACCTCCTCAGCAGGGGGTGAGACTGATTCCTTAATCAGAATAGCAACAATCCATCCTGAAGCTTCCTCAAGGTATTAGGGCTAAATTAAACAGGCTGGGACTAATGTGTAAGCCCTAATGCACTTCAAGAGGCTTTCTTGGATAAGGAGAATTTTGAAAATAATCAGAAGATGAACCCAAAACTGAAAAAAAAGTAGCCGCGGGCACCGATTACCCTTAAAAAAGGGGACTGTAATACATTTTCTTTGTGTGGTGCAGTGCTTAATGCTCAGATTCTCTTAGGGAAGAAAAGAAAGAATGCATGAACTATGTAGCTCTATTCAAGTCATTGCATTTCTAACTTGTTTTCTCTCCGTTGTATATGTGTTCTGTAGCTGTTCTAAAAATAGATATTGTCACAAACACTAAATTAGTAGAATTAAGCATCTTAAAGCCAGGAAATACACTGGTTTTTAACAACAGTCACTACTGAGGAAATGTCAGTTCCTATGCGTATTGTATTACGTCTTGATTTTGCAGAATTTTAAGATTGTGTTTACTTGTGTGCATTTACAGAGTCTACAATTACACATTAATTTCTTGAGGATAAAAATGTCATGGTTGCATTCAGCTTTTCTGGAAATCCTTTCATTAATTTGGATGAGGAATGAAGGGTTATGATAGAGCTTTAGTCTGTATATTAAGTGCTCATAAGCAAGAATTAATATAATGTGTCAGTAACCTTGTTGGATATGCTTATTGGTGATTATGAATGTCATTCATATACTGGAGTACTAAAAAGAAAAAAAAAGGTGGTGTAGACCACATGAAGTTTCTTCAGTCTTGCTCTTAGTTCTTAGCCACTTCGTCTTGTTCCATCCCGGTCTGCACACCAAGTCTGGTAAGCAGTAATTTTCCTTTTTGAGAATATTGGGATCCTTCCCATAAGAGAACAAATATATCCAGAAGGCCCGAGGACTTCATAAAAGCAGGGATGTTTTAGGGTGACTCTTCATTAATGATGTCTGTGAAGACATACTGAATGTGTCTGGTAGAAGTTGGCAGATGCTCTCATCTTAAAGACCTCTGACATCAGAGATGCTCTGCCAAAGTATTCTACCATAACATAAACTTCCTTTGTGCTACTGGTTCATGGCCCACCAGTTTGTGTTACCAGCCAAAAACCCATTATATGGGGAGATGGATTTAAACTTAAGGGTTTATGAAAAATAAGATCTTTACTTTCACTTTTTTGGCTGAGGGCAATAGCAGTTTCAGTCAAGCTTTGGACCAGAGCTGTAGCTTCCGAAGACTATTTTAAGTGGAAGCTATTGTCAATATGACAACTGAAGAGCACCAAACGACCTTGTTGTCCTTGCTGTGGGAGGGAATGTTTTTGTCAAAGTATGAGAAATACCCTTTCTTTCCCTCACCCTCTGTGTACATAGGTAAGCATGCATTTGTCTTCCTCTTTCCCCCATCTCTGTATCAGTCTGGTTCAGAGGCTAAGCTTGCTTTTCCTGCTTGGCAGATAAAGCATCTAGTAGATTCAAGTCAATATCCTCTTTCGTATTTTTTAGATGATTCAACTGCTTGTCAAGCAAATGGTCTATCCCTGTGTTATAAAATAGTTGGGGAGTCATGGGACGTTCAGGGAACTGTGCCCAGAAGCTGCAGTTGCATGAAGATCAGTAGCTCAGATCCATCCAAGTCAACGGTTGGACAGGAGGTTCCTGTTTGTTCTTCAAACAAAGGCATTTCTTCTGTGTTTGAGTGCTCTTTAATCCAACAGACAAAGCCGCAGCAATGTAATGGATGAAAGCTGAAGTAAGCAAAGCATAGATAGGAGGAAGAGTGAAAGGGGAAGAGGAGGAAGGCTGGCACATTGTTATTTTTAATAGCAGGAGTTGATACAGATTGCCAAGGGACTGGTAGATGTTCTGTCTGAAGGAGCAGCTGTATATCAAGATTAGAGTCTCTAGGCCCACTGTAAGCTTTGGGGATCCTTGGTCATGTTGTGCCAGTGGTTGCGTGGAATTGCTGCAGCAGTCACTCTTCAGCTGTGGGCTTTTTCTTTCACAAAGTTCACAAAGATCCGAGCTCTTGTTTGTCAGTCCTGCAGAGCAGTTTAATCTGTGTGACTGCTCTGGCTTGTGGTGATATTGCTAGATGGTTACAATAGTGGGTCATTCATTTTGGATAAGATAGATGCTCTTATTTCTTGAAATAGCTTTCTGGGTAAGCATTTCTGAGCATGAGCATTTGGAAGATTTATTTTTTGGGTTTTTTTTTGTCTTTTTGTTCTAAGGCAGTTCAGTTTACCTAAAAATTGTGTTTAAATTCAGATTTGGAAGATGATATTCATCCTATGTTTTGTATTCACATAAAAAGAGAGAACAAGGGAGTATTTTTTTTTTTATCTTCCTGTCCCAAGATAAAATGTTAATTACTGTTGCATAAGTGAGGCAATATATATTAACTTAACATCTGTATTTGGAAATATTTGATTTAAAGTTTGTAAACCATGTGATTTTCTTTGGCCTAGACAGCAAAAGTACAATGGAATAGGAATTATGAAGGTGACAAGAAAGCAAAGATGTGAAAAGTTTATATAACTTTTGGGATTTTATTTGTAGTGAAGTTTATTATTTTTGCTTAAATTACAGCCTTTTAGTTTTAGAGAGAGGATAAATTAATGAGATTTATTTTCACCTTGCCACCATTATCACTTCTAATATGAAGCCCTTATGATAAGCTTTGTCTCACGCCCTTATGATAAGCTTTGTCTCACAAAGTACTTGCACTTATGGAAACCGTTGCTTAGACTATTTGTCTTTATTAGTTTATTATTTTAGAAATTGCTTTTATTTTGTACCATTTTTCAGCCAAATCACATTTTATAAAAGACTGAACCTTATTCTTCAGCCTGTAACCTTACAAATAATTTCAGTTATTTCAGTGCGCATAAAAGCTGAAGCCCTGGGTTTTTTGTTTATGCACCCGCTGTGTCTATCTGCATTATGGATCTTTGGCTTTTTTGTGAGGTTAATAAGAAATTTAAATCATTGTGCTTAATTGAGTAATGCTGACTCTGCTCTCTGAACATCTGTCACTGTTTGCATTAATGTCTGTGTAAGGCAGTGCAATGTTCAGAACCTTTGGTCTCATTTCAGGCACGTGTTTTTCTAAAGCATTTGTGTCTCTGCTATCCCAGTTAAGAAATTTTTCTCCAGTACATGCAGATGCCTTACATTTTAGTCCTGAGCTCTGGTAAAGTAAATTTTCTCTTTTCTGATGTTCTGCAGCAGGACCAGTTGTTTTGTTAGTATCCCATTATCTTCTGCTGTCCCCCCCATGTGTCTTACTTTCCATGAGTAGATTATTTATTCTCAAAGATGCTGTTCTCTTTTGCGTCTTTCTTGCATTACTCATAAGATTAACTCATCTCACCATGTACTTTAGAATATGCGACGTATGTTTCAAAAAATGTCAACTGAAGTGCAGTGTGATAACCTCTTGCAGGCTTGAGTGCCAACTCAAGAAGTGTCATGTTTAATGAAGGAAGGTGCCTTATAGATCAGTTGAATATACTAAGTGTAATAGAAGCAGCAAATAATTTACTCTGATTGTAAGACTCTAGAGCACTAAAGGAGGCTTTCTGATAGTAATTTGGTATTTTAATATAATGAGAAGACTTTTTTTTTTAAAAAAAAAAAGGTGTTTTGATGTGGGGAGTTTTCCCAGGTTACATTTGCTCTGAACTGTAATATCCAAAGCCAACATCTCTTACACAAAAAATGAGAACTTTGCTTTTACTGTCTTCTGCTTTGAAACGAAATGCTCTAATACCACCTCATTCCAGTAATAAATGAGTTGAAAGTGCATCTAGCAAGACTTTTGAGGAGTGCCTGTCAGTGTAATTTACAGGATGTCAACCCTTGTAGCACTTAAACGTCTGCTGTTTTAATAAGAGCATTGCTTAAAGTGTTGTGCTGTTCCAGAAGTCCCACTTACTTCTTTTTTTTTTAATTTATTTATTTTATGAACCCGAGAGGAGCTGTTGTAGCAGTTGTTGCTGGAGATCCCATCCCTATTGTGCTAGGTAGGCATTGTGCAATCAAGGCATTGATGGGCCCTGTATTGCAAATTGTGTAATAGGAATTAAACACAAGTAAGATTGGAAGGATGGAGCGCATGTCACTCAAGGACGTGGAAATTGTACACAGGTCTCAAACCTCTCCCATCTCATGATTCTTCCGGTCTGGGGAGAAAGATAGTAACTTGTCTTGCACCCACATTTGTTATGAAAGTTCTTATGCGTTGTGAAATTGTAAACTGCCAAATAGTTACTGTACTCTGAGACAAAGTTAAGAAGTAAAATAGAGGATATCTATTTTATTGTATCTTCTTACACTGAAAATCAATATAGGATGTTGATAGATACCCAATATAGATTCTCTATACTAGAATTGCAGTGTTCACTGGATGCTGTAAAAAGTCTGTATGTCTGACAGCTGCATTTCAAAGAATTATTTTTCTAATGTACTAATTAATTCCCTTCAAATAAATAGTCATACAAAAAATGAAATACAACAACATCAATATTTAATGGTATCTGCTTAAAACCCTTCTGGTCTAGACTTCTGAAGATGTGCAGGGGTGATAGTCACACATCCCTGATAAAGAGAGGATGCAATGTGTGTGTGTGTCTGTTTTCATTTAAGGAGTTAATGACTTACTCCTTAAAGATATAATTGTGAGATGCCCTACACAGCCCTGCTCAAAAATAATGAGTTGTAGGAAACAACTTCATCTCTCTTTGTAGGCCGTTGCACTGTGAATACCTATTCGGATGTTACCAGAAAGAGAGTTTCTGTTTGCTGAATGGGAGGAGCTGATCTCTGCCTTGCAGCATGCAGGCTCTTGCAGTTGCAAGTGTGCAGAAGTAATACTGAAAGTGGGCTGTAATTTTTCTCTTGCTTCAGGAAAGAGTGAGCCTGAGTGACCGACATCTTATTCTGCACATCACATTGGTTCCTGTTCTGCTGCCGAACAGCACAGCTACAAGCTGACCTAAATTTATGGTTGTCTTACGAGATGCTAGTCTACTCTTGAGCAGTATTTTTATACGTGAACTGGCCGTATTCTTGTTATTGCTATGTTATCAGCTGCTTATTTTGAATGGCAGGCTTATGGAGAAGTGAATTTGTAACAGATTTGCACATAATTTGTGGGCACTGTTTATTCCAAATAGACCTCTAGAGTTGGGGAATCCATTATTTTCTGGAAACCAAGCCAACATCTGCTAGACTTCCTCCCACAATAGTGGTAGAAAAGAGCAGCGCCATGCTTGTCATCCTCTTTTGATACTTCATGGTTTATTACTGCTGTGATAGGAAATCACAAGTAGCACGTTATAATGGAAGCATTCCCTGTTTGTTTTTTTGTTTGTTTGTTGTGGTAGCCTTCTACTTGATCTTCCAGGAATGTGAGAAGAGTGGAAATCAGGATCGTGTAGCTGTGTAGCTTTATTCACAAAATTTCACTGCATGTGCTGTGTGTGCAGTACACTTCTATGACATAGTCTTAGTAAAGCAATTAATTAAGAAATACTCCTGTAAAACATGCTGTGCTATAATACTGACTCCATACTTAACCAGAAGCTCTCCATTACTTCTATTATGAAGATTTTGATAATGTTGAACCGTAGTTTTAGTCCTTTAACTAATAATGTCACAGTTTATATGGTGTGGTGGTCTGGTTTTTGTTTGTCCTTAAGACAGAATGCTTTTTATCGCTGTCCCAGTAATCAGTCCAAAGTACAGCAAGCAGCTTTATGCTTGGAAAAAACTGTAGCACCCTTTCAGAAAATATCTTTGGCGCCTCAGATTTTTTCAGCCTGCTAACACATTCAGAACACAGGACAAGCAGCTTAAGATCTGAATGAGATTGTTCACCAAATGAGTTGGTGCAGCATATTAATTTGCTAGCACTTCTAAATGCCTGCAGTGTTACAAGAGCCTGCAATGTCACTAAAATACCAGGAGCTTTGTTGGCTCTAAACTCCTTAAAAGAGAGTTTTAAATTCTTGTCTGCTTGCTGTAGCCTTACCAGCTTTATAAAGAATTTAGAGATCTGTATTTGAAAAATGTTGTGTGTCCTCGGCTTAGCAAAGTTAGTAAGAATCTTTTCCTGGTAGTATTAGTTGTCTTGGAGTTTCATTGTGCTGTAGGTTTTACTGTAGAGCTCGTTATTATATGAAGCTCCTATTAATGCTTTTATCTAGGTACCAATGGATACATTTATTGCATGTTTTGAAACGTGTTTAATCTCAGTGGACAGTCTAGGATTTATGTTGAAAAAATAGTTGTCTTTAGAGTTAGGTAAACTAACATAATGTGGTTTTAATGAGGCTGGATGCAGTCAACCTGATTTTTTCATGTGTATTTTCCATTCCATCTTAAGATTGTGAGTTGATATTTAAATGCCAGAGTAGAACTGATATGACACTAAACCATTTTTCTTCTTTTTGTCTTTGTGTAGTAAACCAACACCTGCCTCCCCCAAAGACAGTATTCTGTCTGGCAGTTCTTGGAGAAGAGGGATATGAATGGATTTTTAAAACTACAAAAAGTTTCAAACTTTAGAAGTCTATTTTCAGGTCTTAAAATGGATGCTTTTATTCAGAGATTGAACCCAAACATTTTAGTGAAAGCTGCCTAGATGGGTAAAGCATAATGTTAGTGCCTGCTGCAGCAGAGCTTCCATCTGAGGTTTATGAACCAGTACCGAATCACTGTTCAGAACTGGGAATTGAATATAAAGCTGTCGCAGCTGCATGTTCAGGAATGGAATGAAAAAAAAAAAAACAACCCAAACATTTAATGCTGTCCCTTGTTTCACTGGTACTGGATTTAGGCAAATATGTAGTACTGGAAGATGGGATGGGCGGAAGCAAGTAGCCAGACTGGTGTGACATACGTGTGGCTTTTAATTGTAGCTCCAATAAGCACTGTTATAAATTGGGTAGTGCTTTTCTTCATGACTGTGTCTAAAAACTAGATTAATAGAAGATGACTGTTTACTGCTGTAATTCACATTAGGGTTGTGAAGATGCGTGCTTATTCAAGCATTGTGAAGGCTTGAAATCTATGTCATGGTACCATCATCATTGTTACAGCATGAGTTATAAAACACTAGCATGGTTTTTTTGGAACCCAAGGACATGAGATTGTTGTTTCAAGAAAACTGAATTACCCTTTTTGCTTAGCTAGACTTGCCTATCCAGCTTATGAGCAGAATATCCTTGCTGAGGGAAGCAGTCTTTACTTAAAGGATCAAAGGATGTTGCTTTTCTTGTTCAGGATGGTGAAACATTATTTATTCCTGATGCTTAGGTTTCCAAGTCATATTAGTCAAAAGAGAGTGTAATTGTTGATTTATTTCCATAAAATGTTCGACTATTTTATTTTGAGAGGCCAGCAGCTTTGTAGGGAGCCAGGCTAGAAGGTTTGTACAGTCAGTAAGAAGATGCCCTACTTTCTAGAAACTGTAATTTTAGGTTACCTTGGTTAGCACGTATGGTTAGCATACTGAACTTGAGCTTTGTCCGTTGGGGCTCAGAGCATGGTATTACTACAGCATCTTTGTGGGACAGTCAGCAAACCACTGTGTCTCGCTCGCTGTGCTGTGGTTCCCCGCTTGTCTCTGATTTCTCTGTGAACTGGTCCCTATTTCAGATCTGTTAGGTGTATAGGCAGCACTTAGACAACGGGGCTGCTGTTAGAGCTGGAGTATCTTTGCAGCTTCTACAACTTGCTTCAAATGCTCTGTGATCAGGTGGTTGGGCACTTAAAATTTATGGATGGTAGAGATAATTGTGTTATAAAACTCTAGTTCTGTATGCTTCATGAATGTCATGTTTATAGGGTAGGAAACACTGATTTCTTCCCATTTTACAAAGCTCGGTGACACATACTCTCTCTGTTCTCGTATGAATGTTTATTTAGTGTGATGGAGTTAAATCTACCTCTTTCCCTTTAGATGCTTGTAGTTGTCTCATGTCCTGTGGAGAATCTCAAGTATCCTTGAGTGAGTAGCTCGGATGACTCCATCACAATCCACAGAGCATTGTGCTTGGCTGTGTGCGTGCCTCTGTATTGACTCTGCAAACCTGAAATGTGTGTGGGAGAACTTTCTTTTCTATTCTAGCGTGTAATTTAATTGATATTTGTTTGGTAATTTGCCTCAGATTAAATTATTCGTTGTCACTACTGAACAAATGCTTTGTGTGCTTTTGGTGGGTCAGCATTTTCCACAGTATTTCCCCTTCTTTATTCCACCCACTTTGCATTCATTTATTTTTGCAGTGATCTTATTACTGAGAACTGAGAGAGGCTTCTGTTGGGAGGAGGGGGGGAGACCCAGTGGAGTTTCAGAGGGGCTTTATATAGTGATTATTTGGTTAAGGGAAATGCGATTACTTTTCCTCAGATTTAAACTTTGATTTAACACGAGTTCACACTATAACTAATGCAAGTTGTTACCTGAGGGTAAACTTTATAGAAATGGAATAGCACGGAGCATGTGAGAATGTGAGTATATGCTCTCTCTTAAGGAAAAGAAACTTAAGTTATCAGAGAATCCTTGTTTATTGATAGCAATATATGCTTTGATGCACAGGTGGATGTTTCTGATCCCTAGCAAGATGTGTCAGTGGTACAGTTGCCACATTAGTTTTGGTTTGACCATATTTTAGTTTGTTAATCATAGATTAATTCTGTGGCCATACAGGTGACCTCGTCTTTTGCAGAGAAGAGGCATGACAAGATTTGGCTTTAAGTTTGAGTATTTTATGCAAGTGGGATCAGTCTGAAACAATGTCGTTGTCAAAATCAAGACAAATGGCCTGACTTTACGAAGTACTGCAGTGTGTGTGCAAAATGCAGCAGGGGTTAGTCTCTTTTCTGAAGCATTTTGTCACCTGAAAAGCTGAGATGAGAATGTTAATAGGTAATAGGAAAATATGTGACAGGATGTTAGCTGCATTTCTTGGTTGCCTTTTTCATAGCTGTAGGAAGAATTGGGTCTTACTGTCATAAAAAAAAGCTGTGTGACAAACCCCAATAGATGGATTTAAGGCATAGTGTCTCTTCAGCTTGTCTTCAGCTCTTTGCTTATTTTTTTTCTGGCCTAGTTCCACAATTAATCTGTTTTTTTGCCAGTGTTGCTTGACTCCACTCGACAGAGTGGAGTGTATGAGTGGATAGTACTGAATTATGAAATGCACTTTGAATAGAGTTTGTTAACAAATTTTGAGTGATCAACTTCGTGTTTAAAATTTAAGTTGAATTTATACCTAGGCTTGCAGGCATTTAAAATGCTACGTACTCAGAATGACAGTGTCATTCAGGAAATCTAATGCAATAGAATCATATATATCTCTCTTGAGAAGTCTCCTGTTTTGGAAACTTAACTATTTCTTGGTCAGAGCAGAAGCACCAATTCTAATTTCTGGGTTAAAAATGGAATGCAATGGCAGATAGAAGGCATAGCAGTAATCTTATTTGGTCCTGAGTGTGAAGTGGCCCTTGAAAAATCTAGGACTGTATTTGTATATTTGTAATGTCATGGTATTTAAGATATTAAATGCTTTTTGAACCGCATTTGCAAAGGAGTGCTATAGTCTTTTTCAGCTGTTAGTTCCATTGAATTTGGAAAAGAAAGGAGGGAACAGTCTGTTTACACTTTTCATTTGAACTTTAGGGAAGGGCTTTGGGCACGGGGGG
>JANXJC010000054.1:14516475-14555865 GCA_027564655.1 Leptodon cayanensis | reverse complement strand
GGGCGGCGGCTTATTTTTTGACCCTAGGTATTGCCATTACTCCAATGACACTAGGAGGCAGCCTCCAGCTAAGCAGAATTAGTGACTTTTACAACATCTTTCTTTTCAAATCATCTGCATAAACAACCCATAAAGACACCATGCCTGCAGTGGAGTTTGGTAGTCAATTCTCAGAGAGCTTCACAGCCAGAGGAGGAGGTGAAAATGAGTCAGAGGAGTAAAGGCTGTTCTCTTCTATTTAATAAATAAATACATCTTCGCATTAGCATCTGTGTAGAAAAGAGATTTGCACACATGCTCAATTCTACACCTGACAGGTGATTTGTTTAATAGAGATTAGAAGATCATAAGTTTTAATATTGAGAATACCAGGCATACCTGGCGAGGCCTTTACTTTTTTTTTTTTTAATGTAGCCCATAAGGGCTACATTTAGTTAGAGGGAGCTCAAGAACTCTTATTCTGCAAAGTTTAACAATGTCACTTTTTTTTTTTTCTTAAGTGGATATATATAAATATAACGAAATTAAATCCCCCCCAAACCAAACAAAAAAACCTCTCTCACTCAAGTATTACTCCTCCAAAGAATTCAAGAGAATGGGATTGAAATTCAGGAGTCCCTAAACTCCAGCTGCGTGCTTAGAGCAGTGTCATGTTTGAAAAGGTTTGTTATTAATGACAAAATTATGCACATGAGGATGCATAGAACAGCTTGGATATTCTACATGATGAATCCGCTATGGCATTAGTTTACGAAGAAGTTGGGCAAAAAGCTAGTTTCCCCAAAATACATTCCCACAGACTACTATAGTTTGAAGTATTGTTCTTGTGGATAAGATTGTACTACGGTAATTCAGTATGGTTTTGGATAAGAGGGCAGAATTGCCTTTTTTGTCTGTGTCTTTTAAATGGATCAGCAGGCTTGTTTGTTTTTCTGTTGTAGTTATCCATGCAATAAGCAGGAGCACTGTATGGTTCATTTTTAATAATTAGTACACAGCTGCCCAAAGGGGAAACTGTGTGGGCAAGAGATCTTGTTGGTCTTTGTTTTAACAGCTGGTATTATTAAGGGAGAGCTTCGCAGAGTGGAAAAAAAAGAGGATGAAAATCAGTCAACAGTTAATCCAAAGACGTAGCCAGGCACCAGAAGATTTACTGGGAATTAGATCTAAAATTGCATTTGTTCAAATTATTTCAGAATAAAAGAATGGGTGTGTATTAAATCAGGGAAGTGGGATGTTGGTGGAGAACACTGAAAAGTTGCAACATTGTCAACTGAAAAACCTTACTGGAACAACAACAACAACATATATTTAGCATTGTTACCATGCTGCAACTCCTGAGGGAGGCAGCTCGGATGTGAGGTTCTGCCGTGGCTCATGATTTATACTGTCCCAGCAGCAGACAGATACACGCCAGAATCTGCTCATTTTCAAAGCTCTTGTTTATAACGCACAGAACAGTGAATCCCTGTGGGTCATTGCAGCTTTCAGTCTGCAGCTCTGGATACTGTCAGCAAAAACCAAATCCTTGTCCCATTCTATTCCCCCAGGATGAGCAGAAGGAAGAGGTTAGCATTGCTTTGTTTTGTTTCTTTGTTTTTTAAATGAGTTTCATGGGTATCATTAATGCTAATGGTAGAGATGCATCATCTCTCTGGGCCCCAGTAGATTTTAGTAGTTATGAGCCTTTGTTTAGCTTTTGCTTCGCTAATGAGTCTGGATTTTAAGGTCTAGATTCTGCTGCTTGTTACCATACCTAGTAGGAATAAGTTCACTTACATTTGTTGAATTGTGCTAGTATCACCAAATGGAGAAAGCAGCATGTGCATGTTTGTCTTCAGTTTAAATAACTAAACATGTACAGAAAAAGGTTGAAATGCACTCAGTCCTTCAATAAAAATAGTTGGTATTTCTGACCTTACATCTGGCAATAGTTGAGGTTTCTCTCTTATTATCTTGCTCTTTAAGAGCTTTCTTATATCCTGGGTTGTAATTTGCACATTATAATGTATTTTGAAACAAAACTGTGTCCCATTCTGGGGTTTCTTGCATGTAGTTTGTAAGCAGAATTGTATGCTTGAAAAGAAGTGTTCATTTCTGAATGGTCTGATTATGACAGATGGTTCTCATTGTGGCGAAGTCATGCAGTGCCTCAAACCTCAAAATGTATAAACTTATTTGAAGGAAATGAACTGCTGCTGCAGCATGGCCATCTATGAATGGTATCCTTGGACATTGCAGACAGTGTTTTTTGAGACTTACCTTTTCCTTATTTGAAGAAAACTATAATACTAATTTTCAAGAGTATGAAATTCTGACACCTCTAAGGTGCACGTTTCCTCTTTCAAGAGATGTTATACAACTTTCTTAGAAGTGTCTCGCCCTGATGACAGCAGATGACTTGTGTCAAGTCTCTAATGCTTCTGTATGGCCTTTTCCGGTAATTGAATAAAAATGAAATGGCACCTATATAATGCTCTATACTAGATGGACTCAGGTTCTTCCACGGTGTGCCATCCAGGGCATGTAACCTACATAATTGCACATCAAAATCTCCCTTGTTCCAAGAAAACCAGGCTTCCTATTAGCCTTTTGTTTGCAAAAGGACTGTCTTATTTTCCCTAACTATCCAGTATCCTTTGGTTCGGTTGCTGTTTCTTTTAATGACCTATTGCTCATCCGCTCTGTCCTGCTCCAGTTGAGCTGTTCACATCCTCCTGCCTTCCCACTCCCCAGAATTAATCATTCCTCTCTGTTGTCTTACCTCTCGCAGCATCTTTTTAAGCTGCTGCAGTACCAGCAACCACATCCTCTCTTGTATGGCACATCCTCTCTCTCACCTTCCTTCCTGGCTGCTGTGTGAGCACTGTTACTTACACTGTTGCTATAGAGGGACCACAAGTTCTGTTTTACCACATCCTTTGTAGGATACAACAGGCTAAGGGGGGAGGAGCAGGCTTGGTTTGACACCAGGATGGCGGAGGTGGAAGGTTTGGGGGGGTCTAATAAGTTTGGGCTCCAGTGAGGAAGGCTGTTTGCCGTAGTGGTAAGAGCAGCTGCTGGAGCCAAGACCAGGAGGTTTCTTGCAGGAGCACCTGCTCCTCCTGGAGCTCCACCGCTCCTGCACCAGCGGCCGGGCGGCAGCAGTGACTCATAGGCTTCTGGCCACTGCAGGAAGGAATAGTTTCAGTTCATGGTTTAAGCTGTCAGCAGAGAGAACTAGACATTGAGAGTGCCTGTGTACATCTTGGCAGTTGATACTGGTTGTACTCACACAGGGAAGCACCCTGCCGTGAACCACGTGTCAGGTTTTGCAAGGCTTCCATAATAGGTGTTAAAGCGGGTCACCAACGTGAGTGCACGGGCTGTGCTCCCGGTGACCTGTCAGGCAGGCGGAGGTGTCTCTGCCGACCTGATGCTCTGTGCTGCTGCTGAGGGAGTCGCTCTCCCTCCCTTCCCGGCTTTCAAAGCTCCCTAGTTGGCTTTGCACTGCTGTTTGTTGTCATGCGCTCTGTAACCTAGTGCTGTGTTTTAGAGTCTGCTGTTGTGCATCATCTTCTCTACAACGAGGTCATAAGCTACCCTAGTATGAAGACAAGCTCAGCATTTTTGTTAGTGGGGGACATACCTATGCAGCTTTGCTGTAGGTGGGTCTTTCTGTTAGATGTTGCAAGTTAATTTCTTCCATGCCAACCCTGATGATCTGGTTGTACTTCCAAAACTGGCCATGCTTCAGCATGGCTGTAATACTCGTTTTGCTCTCCAGGTGCTGGCCTCTGTGTCATATGCTCAGATGGCTTTTTTCAGAAGTACTTCTTGTTTGACTTCAGTCAGGCTTCCATCAAGGTAGGATTAGGGTATGGCTGAAACATGCCTGTGAGACGGCACTTCTGCTTCATTAGCAGGAGGGGTCACTCTTGAGTTTGTGGAAGGTGGTTTTCTGGGTGGGGATGAGGGTGGTTGGTCTTGGGAGCAATTAAGAGGGTTACTCCCTGTTGCTACCCTTTGCTGTGCAAAGGGCCTTGCTATTATACTGGGGCAACATTATTTTAAATCCAAATTAAAATTGGCATAAATATTAGAACTTATTTTGCTTTACAGCTTCAGCAAAATGCTGAAGAGAGTAAGCATTTCAGGGCTGAAATATAGACCAGAAACTGCTTAATTCAAAATGTTTATTGGAACAACGAGGACAATTAGAGGTGAGATTATCTAGCAACATAAAAGATGTTTCAACATAAAACATAGTCTGTTTCCACTCTTGATTTCTGGGATATCCCTCCTCTGAGTTTGAAATGCACTCAGTTGCCTAATGATGCAGAGAAGAATCTTATTTTTGTTTCTATTTTCATCTAACTAGATCAAGTTCTGAAGTGAATCAGAAGAGATAAAAGAATAGTTAAAAACCTTTTTGGGATTAATGGAAAAATGAGTTTAAGGGATGGCAATGAAGGGAAGACGGAGGTGAGAGAGTAAGATGGATTTTTTTCTGGGATATTTATTATTCAGCTTGAGTGGAAATATGCCTGTTTAAGCTGAAAGGTCAGGAAGAATTTATTTAATACATAAAGGGTAAAATAAAATTAAACACATGGATGAATAGGAGATCTGCATGAAAAGTTCATGTGATCATAAATAGTTTTGTGAACAAGAACCGGATATACAAGGGTGATGGAAGGGTAGATTCATAAAACTGGTAAAGCCACAGCATCATTTGAATGTCAACCAAAAAGAAATGGTCTCCCTGTCCCATCGGTATGCCTTCCATGGTGCCATTAGTCCTCCTTGTCTGTGCTGCGTGAAGCAGAAGGTTAGTGTCCTGTACTCCACTTCATACTTAACATGTATAAACACAGATGTTTGTTTAGTTGTCATTAACTGAGGATTTCACTGACTATAGCTGACAAGTTTGTGTGGGAAGTTGTCTCGTCAGTAGTGGTTGAGTCAACAGACACTGAAGTGCTTTTGTATTTTCTGCTCATCTCTGTTTTCTACAAGGCTCTTGCAGTGGTAGCCTGTACTTTATGCATTTTCTTTCACTATTAATTTGCCTGAAGACTGTTAACATTTGCTTACAGTTTTATTGTAGGTCTCCGAGGATCTGTGATCTGAATTCCGTTGTATTCTGCTAGCACTATAGTGCCATATGGGACTTAACCAAGGCTATGAAGGTCTCATCATTTTGTTAATTATTTTTATAATTTGAAGTTGTTAAACCATGGAATCTAAAAAAAGTAATTTAGTATTTGAACACTGTAATGTATTCTTGATCGTTAATTCCTCTTTGCCCATGGAACTGGGTGAGAGTGTTTAAAAAAGAGGGATGTGGGAGGAGAAGGTATGAACCAGAGGTGAAAATTAGCATTTAATTCCCCTATACCTACTTATGTTGTAGGACAGTGGATAAACAAGTATTTTTGGGAGGAAACAGAATCGAACTCCCTGAACAGTGAGGCAGTAGAAAGTCTTCAAATACTCTTGACATTTAAGAATCTTGGGTCTTATATTACGTTGCTGGATTAGACTTATAGGAGGAATATGCTAAATATAAAGGCTTTGTTTTTCCGTTACTAGCACCTGAATTTTCAGCATACTCTTTCTTCACTACTTGTCTTTGTGCTAGCATTCTTCTTAATTTCGCACTTCTGCACCACTACCTGTGAAAATAGCAGAAAGAGTGACAGAGTGACAGTTCAGCCTGGTTACTGGTATGGTAGATGCTGCCACCTAAAGCTAATCTGAACAGGTTTGACATGATGATTAAAATTGCAGAATTAATTGGTAAAGTCTCTCAGGATCTAATGTTTTGTTCACATTTGAAACCAAATAGAAATCCCAGGACTTCTGGCCTAGCTGTATGGTGGAGTTGGACTCCATGTCATCGGCCTTTCTTTTTGTGAAAAGCACTTAGCAGACACGGGGAGTACAGCGACCTGAGTGAGTATTGTCTGGCTGCAGAGAGACTGAGACTGTAACTCAAGAGTAGACTGAGGACACCCCCTTTATTTCAGTAGATGTTAATGCTCAAGCCCCTTGGTGGTAAATTTAAAGCCCCATCCATCATTGGATCTGAACAAGCCTTGTGTTGAACTATTTTGCAATAGATGGAAAAACTCTTGAAAGAGGAAGGAGTATCTTACTGAGCTGATCTTCAAAGACCACATGAATAACACTTTATTGCTCAATAATTGCTTGTATTCCATGTTAATGTGGCTTAGAAACAGGAAGAAAGCTTTTCTTGCTTTTGTTTTTTTAATGGCTAACTTATTTCTTCCCAAAATACTTTGCATAGCTGGGGAATGTGGCTTCAGGAGAACAGTTGAGAAGTAAGGGGATTTGACAGCTTGAAGTAGCCATTAAGATGAGGAAAAGCAAATAGGCAGCACTATTTCCATTTTAAGCATTGTCAGGGTAACAAGCACACAGCCGAGTTTCAGAAAGAATGCATGAATGTGAGGTTATTTGGGCAGCAGTAAAAATACCGGGAGAGAATTAATGGAAACAGAAATGAAGTTAGAAACACACTTTGCCTTAGGGATAAAACTTTCAAAGCATTCTGGGTACTTGCATGTCCAATTCCCATTCAAGTTAATGACTAAAGTTCTTTCCTCTTTTGAGCTTTAATTTTTGTGAGCATGCTCAAGAATGTGTTAGGTTCTGAACAAACATGATGATGCTGTTCGTTCTAAGCAGCTTGCAGCAGAGGCTCTGCTTTCCCACCCACGTGAAGTCAGGTGGGTCAGCTTGTATATTCAAACTCCTCCATCACTTGGGGAAGGCATGAAGTGTTTGTTCTGGCATGTGTTGCTGTCACTGGGAAGCCGGTGGAATCTGAGGAAGAGGAGTAAGTTACAGCTGTATGAGTAGGTTAATTATGTGCACATCTTGACTGTCAATCAAAAGTCTGTTCTTTTTAATAAGCTGTTGATATCACAATAATTATAGGGACTTGAAAATGGGAGAACGTGAGGTTTGACAAGTTGGAAGGCCAAAGGACATAAACAGTAACATGAAGGCAGTGGTCGGAGCCTGCTGTGATACAAGACTTACTGTCAGTGCAGTATTTTGCTCAAGAGTTTTCTTAGATGTAAGCCAGTCTCTGAGTCAGAGGAAAGTAGTGAATGCTTCTAGAAAATGTTCTGGTGTTTCTTTTTCAGAGAAAACAGGTGCAAAGTGACCTTTTGTTTCCGCCCTCACTGTGGTCTGGTGGGAGCATTCTCACTGAACACTGTCATGCCTCTTGTCTTGTTTTCTTGCTTTTCTTGAAGAATGTTAAAGCCTTGTGGAATTTATTGTTTTCTAATGTTATCCTTAACTGGAAAGCTGAGGAGGCTGCAAAAATGAACAGAGGAGTATATGTGTATTGAAATTGAAAGCTGAAACAGCAGATCATGAGCCATCTTCCAGCTGATGTCCAAACCTGCGCAGCTGTAGTGGCACACTCCACCTGCTAAACCTGTATCCATCGCTGGTAGGAATGCTGCACTTCGTGCTGAAACCATGTGGTGCTCTCATTAGACTGCTCCTGGTTGCAGAGCCAAGTTCCTTGAGAGCCGGGACAGATAAATCTTCACAAGCTGTACTCTTGCTTCTTTTTGTAAAGTAGATGCTTCTCCAGCCACGCACCAGCTTCTTCCTGGCTTCAGGGGGACAGTGATACCTTTCTCGATCTCCGTGTTTGAAAACCCTCATTGGGTTTTACTGTTTGAGTACGAGAAGCTGCTTATGCCCAGTGCTACAAATGCTCAAGGTAACCACAGTACTAGCTAATTTACTGATGACATTGCCCCTTTCATGAGAGATTTTTTTTTTATGGGATCAATTACTACGAAGAGCTTTTTTTAAGCTATAAAATTATTCTGGAGTTCAGTGAAGACTGAAACAAAACATAGTACTGGAGTTTGGGAATCTTTTGAAGAACTTACTTTTACTAGCAGTCCGCTTCTGGGAAATCTTTTGTGGGAGGCAGTCTGTTATGGAGAAGGATGAAAATCTCATTGTTAAGGATACTAAAACTAGACCAAATTTGCTACAGAACAGTTGAGTTTTTTTTTTTAACCTTCAGATTCCATGTCATAATGCATTTTTGTAATGAACTTTGGAAATTCTAAATTAATTAAAAAAAATCTTTTCAATATTGATTGTTAGAAGGCACGGTATTGTTGTTAACTACTCTCAAAAATCTCCTTTGGGGAGTTCTGGATTTTCATTGATTGCATGTATCCCTGGACTTCGGGATTCCATGAATTAAAGGTTGTGCTTTACGATCAAGCATTCTGTGTACTCTGTCATCCCTACAATTTATTAGCTTTAACACAGAGCCTTTGCCTACCTTCAGCTTGCTGAGCAGATCCATGAAACAAAGAGGACTATCTGTGTTGGGTCCCTCTGGCTGCACTGCGTTTCCTTTGGAATCTCATGCTCAGAAAGTGATGGTGTTGCCAGTTTTACTGACTTTTTTCATCCTTAAGGAATACAGAAAAGAGAACGGATAATGGAATACATGACCCCAGTGTAACACACTGTTGTGGGGTGTTGGCGGCTTAGTGAAATGGCACTTGGGCCAAAACTGTTCCATGCCCGGAAAAGGACAAACTCTTTTCTTCAGCAAAGTCTGCAGAAAGCTAAATTTCATCTTGCCTTGCTTCTTGATAGTGGAGGTCAGTGCTTGTAGTTTAACTGGTTGAGGTTCTTCTGGTTACAGCTCAGCCCAGGACGAGTGTTTCTGCTCACTTTATAAATGGAAAGTTAGCATCTTCACACAGTTGGTCTGTCTGACAGCTGTGCTACCGTGTATTTGCCTTTGCACTGTACATCATGGAGTTTTCTTTCACCAAACTTGACATAGTGAAGCCACTGAAACAGTCCAGCAGATCCACCTGTGGGATAACAGACCAAACTGAGGCAGCCATCTGGAGCCATTTTCAGGTTTTTATTCATGCTCTAATCTAAATGATGCTCTGAGAATTGAGTTAGGGTGGTGGTGATGGTGGTAGAAGAGGTTTCGACAAGCCACCACCAAGATTGCTTTTCCAGGGTGAACCTGCTCTATCTTTCTTTGCAGTCAGCAGTCTGAATTATCTTGAAGGGCAGGATCTCTTTGAAAGGCATTCTTTCCTATGGGAAACCATGACCTTTCCTCTTCATACAGGGTTACAGTGGGATGCTAAGTTAGTTTTTTGCTACTAATATGGTATATCTGATAAGGGTGGTTTAATTTGCTTGCAGGGATTAGGGAGTGGATTTCACCCCCTGAGATTTCCCTTCTCAAAGTTGGGAGTGTGTGTGAACGCATGTAAACTTGTGAGTAATGGACTGCCTCGTGGGGTATTTATTTTATATGCGTGTGTTTATGTTGAATAATGTAAATTGTGGAAGAGTAGGGTGTTGGGATAGCTATAAGACCTCTTTATCAGAAACCTTAGAAAGGCCATGTTTGCACTACTTTCTCGACACCAGCATAATCTGAGAGATCAGAGGTTGTATGTTTGAAGTGGAGCAGAAGATGCCTTGTTGTGCTGGCATCACACTCCAGACAACACACCATGTTCCTTCCTGATCTGAGCCCTCTGGGAGGAGGAGAGGTCCGTGATGTTACCCATGTCGTCTTTGTATTCTCCCCAGCTGTGAAATTGTCTGAAATAAGGATTTGTCTATATGCAAATATGTTCTGGCTTAGTCCACGTCTTCCCTTTCTGCAGAATACATACATCCTCTTTTTGAGTGAATGATGTTACATTGGTTTATATTGCTGGAAGTCAGGCTTTTATTCTGTGTAGTTTGAATGTTTTTTAAATCCCGCCCCCCCCCAGTTGCCCTTAGCCACTTTTTCTTAGTTCCTGGAGCACAAGGCTTAGAAGTTCTTTACTGTTCTTGTAACTTTATACTATTGCCCTTTTGCTGTTCTCCCCCCAGTGCCTCTTTAATTGACTAATAGTGACATAATTTCAACTGAAGCCTAGTCTGGTTTGGCTGAACTGGCTTAAAATAGTACCTCATGCTAAACCAGAGCAAATATTCAGATACACAAACCCTGTGTGTCCTATTCCATGCATATTACCTGCTGTCTTAACTAGCTTCTTGCTAGAGTTTTGCAAATTTTCCACATCTAAGATGGTTCCTATTCCTTCCCTTCAAAATGCAGCTAAAGCAGTTTTGTTAGCAAGTAGCAGCTTTTGTGTATGTGACTGTTTTGTTCAGTGCTAGAAGAATCTTTCCTGATACCGACCTAATTTACTGTCAGAGCCAGATATGCTACAAAGCAGAAAGTGATATTTGCTTAAAAGCAACGTATTAATAAACTAGGCTTTGTAGTAGTTTTCTGTTATTTTTCTACTCTGTGCATCTAAGGAAGTGGGTTTGTATTACTTTGATAACATTCGATGATAGCCCTACAAATGGAAAGTCACAAGACCAAATCTTTGGCAGGTAGATAGAAGCATTGCTTCTGTGAGAAGCTTTAATTGTGGCAGCTAAGCATCTGACCCAAATCTATTGCTGTGTACAATTTTTTGGAAAAATGTTGGAAGTCTAACCTTTGTACTGAAGATGTACAAACGTAACTATTTTCCATGTAAACCATAATGGAACCTGATACCAGATAAGTCAGGCTGATATTAAAGACCTTGATTACACTGTGTTTCTGTCAGGATAAGTATTCTGTGTATCACAGTTTAAAAAATATTTTTCAAGTCTTGTAGAAACATTAACTTCTGAAATGCTGTGTGGGATGGATGATTATGGAATTTGAGTGTTGTTAAAGTAACTAAACTTTAAAAAAACAAGGTAATTTTAGGTTAAATCTGCAGATAGTAATAAGCTGGCTTGGATAATTAATTTGGATTTAGAGTTGCTTAATTTCTCTTGGCATTTTCAAATCCCAAACTGACTTGTGGAATGTTCTTGATTGAAAAAGATTTTATTGAAAACATGTGTGACTGTTTTTGAGGGCAACAATATTTGAAGAACAAAGTAGCATCTGTATATATATGGAGGTAGACAAGAAAACTTAGCTAATGTGATTTTTTTAATGGCATCATTTGTTAGCATGTCTTCTGTTTTAGAACAAAACAGGCTATAGGGGAAGTAAATTCTGTTCTATAAAAACATTGTTAGCTATTCTAAACAATCTTTTAAATTCCTAACACTGACAAAGCTGGAGTCTAAATCTGTGTTTTTCAGACAAAAATAAGAATTATTAATTAGTAGACACCAAATTCGTGGAACTTCTATTAACTCTTCAGAGTAAAATAAAATACTGGCAAGAATATCAATTGCTTATCCTTGGTCTAAGTACGTGTTTATATTAGAAGGTCGTATTCAGTAGAATTGCCAGAATTTCTGAAACAAAACTGATTCAGAAATGAGGAATGAAGAATGCTGCTGAATTGGTCTCATGTTAAAAGACAGATTTCTGTCGATGTAAAAACCTATGTCACTACAAAAATGTCTATCCGTGGTAATGGAAAATATTAATAACACTTTCTTTATGGTGATACGCACTTTGGAAATTATTTTTAGTTATATCTAAGTTCAATGAGACTAAACTATTTTTTTTGATTCATTGCAGGACCAGTTTGACAACTTAGAAAAACATACGCAGTGGGGTATTGATGTTCTGGAAAAGTACATCAAGTTTGTAAAAGAAAGAACAGAGATTGAACTCAGCTATGCAAAGCAGCTTAGGTAAGTTGATACATAAAGTTCTGGACTTTGAGTTGCATCTGTTCAGAGCCTGTAATCATCTGTAAGTTTACTATTGGTAATGTGTTTGGTTTATTATAATGGCTTTTAGAGAATAGCTTTAATTTAGAGAATGGAAAGATAAAAGTTAATTTAAGGTACTGTTTTATTATCTATGCTAAAAATCATATGCTTTACAAAAATAAAGGTTATTTACATGACTGAGTAGCATACTAGGGCTTACTCACGATTTATGCATGATTAATTGGGTCAGGCTTTGAGGATAGCATTGTAATGTTTTCCATGAAATTAGGACTGCTGCGCGTAAATGCTGAAGGGTTTAAGAATTCAGCAGAATAATGATCATTTGTTGTAAGGCTAAGTTTAGGGTTTCTTTCCATAAGACAGGCTCTTCATGGACACGTATTGGAGAAACTGCAGGTCAGAAAGTCTCAGCCCTTGGAAATTTTGTCTATGTAGTTAGCCAGGTTGCAGCCTGAGATTTGAATTTTGGCAGTTTTATAATCTTGCCACTGTTCTTGTGATGTGTCTCCTGAACAGAGCAGAGATCCTGTGAATTTATCTCAAATAGCTGAATTACTGAAAATTCCTGCTATGTATGTTCTACATATCTGGTTCGACCATCAGGTTGTAGGTAGAGATTGAGCGTATGTGAACCAGACACAGAAAACTTACTCCTTGATGTCAGATCCAGTGTGAAGGGGGAAGGGAAAGGGTGCCAAGAACCCTCCCACAATGAGTAGCTCTTACCCTGCTTTTCCCAGTAGGGTAGAAAGAATGAGAGGTGAACAGGGGTTAGAGGGGAGTACAACACACAGACGGTCCTGCTGCCGCTGCCGAGAGAGGCTGTGGTGCAATATTGTTGGCAGGCACTAGTGTCCAGGGTGATAAACTGGAGGTGGTGGAGCTAACTGGGAAGGGGAGTGCAGGACTAATCCTTCCTAACCCTTCCAGTAAATCCATACCTTTTTTTTTTTTTTTTTTTATGATGGTAATACATATTAGAACTCCTTCCATCTTCTTCATACTTATAGAGGTTGAGATCTGAGGTTTTAGATGAGCTGTATATATCTAAAGCACAGTGTGTATTAACAAAGCAAAACAAAAAATCACCCAGAATTTTTGATGCTTGTGTTAGAATGGATTTGAGTTGCACAATGGCCTGTTCTTTACGAGGAGTTGGTAGTTGATAAAACTGTGCCTTTATGGTTATGTGCTTTCTCAGGGGAATGCCACAGGGATTCTCCAGGGCTTCTGCTATAGACAAGCAGGAAATAGAAAATGACTTGTGCAGGAACAAATTGCTCACATCCTACGGAGATGAGAAGAGATTGAATTACAGAGGCAAAATGAGCTGGAAGAAAGAGAGTGTGACTGGACTGGGAAACCCCAGCAAAGTATCTGTGTGAGCAGGCCTGTCCTGTGAAGAATCACTAGACTCACTGAATTTCTTAGGATGACAACTATTGTGTGTAAAGAGCATAATTATGAAAATAAACAGACAAGCAAAATGTTTAGGGAAAGTGGGAGATAGTCACAGGTAAAACTATCTAGAAACTCTGAACTCCTGAGTTTTATTTCTTACTCTGTCCTAGACTTCCAAAACAAACTTGGTCAATTTGTTTCTTCTCTCCGTATTTTAATTGCCCACGTGTAGCTGCATTTGTCGTCTGTCTGTCTGTGTGTCTCCTCCTGTCCCCCTGTGTATTGTCCCCCACCCTGCTATGATCTGAGGACAAATACATTCTTCCCTGAGGAGCTCTTAAACACAATGCTGTTTGGAGTCATCTAAGAAATTAGAGATATAAAAGGAAAACCAAAAATGTAGACTTGTCAAATGTTGAGGTGAAACAGTGCTGGACATTTGGAGAGAGGAAAAAAAAAAAAAAAAAGCCACGCATCTGCTTTTAATAAGTCTCCCCAAGCCTGGTGCAAACCTTTCTTATATCATATCCATTTGGCGTAAAAGAGCTGTGGCATATCACTGCATGTCATAACATGCAGACATACTATTAAAAAGGGACAAGTTAACACAAGATACCCCTGTGGATTTAACTCAAAGTTTTATTTATAGTGTAAGTAAAGCTGCTGAACTTTATTTTTGTAAAATGTGTGTTTTCTGCTTGGTCTCTGGGCTCCCTAGCTAGCTATTCTTCCTGTCTTACTATCTACGTCTCAGCCTGGTCATCTGTTGAAGTTTAATTTGCTTCTATTTAAAAATGTTTCTTTCCTTCCTCTTTATAATTTTGCAGATATATATGTAATATTTTGTTTTTAAAAGTGCTAGATCTACGTACTTGCAGGATGCTTCAAATTTATCTGGTTACACCAGTGGAGGAAACTCTCCAGTGTCCCACGCCTTGCACATAATGCCTGTACTATTCAAGCCCTGCTTGTACCATTTAAAATCAGTCCTAGATTGAGAGTCCAGTTCAGATTTGACTTAATTCTTTTACATTATAATTGTTGAGTCATTATACTAGGCTGGGAAGGAAGGGATGCTGAAACTGTGGTAGAGTGTCGACTTGTTCCTGTGTTTTGTTTTGAGCTTCTGTTGGATGTGACATGCTGGACACTGCACCCTGAGTGCTGAAGTGGTGTTTCGTTGTCCTCCTTCCCTAGTCACTACTTATCTTGAAGCGTGCACACTCTTGAGCATCACGAAGTGTGTCAAGAGCCTTGCCTAATGTGATGATGGACATATAAACTTGAGGAGGACCTATTGGAAAAAAATGCTTAGGATCTCAGGAATTGGGAACCTCTGATGGATGATAAAAGTGAGAGAAAGAGCAAGATGTCAGAGAAGTGGAAATAAGGGAGCAGAGAAGCAAGCTGGAAAGGCAGAAGAAATGATGCAGGGTAAAATGCAAATAGAAACATGAATTGAAGACAGGTGCACAAGCTAGCCCAGAATCTTTCCAGAATTGCTATTTTACTGCTGGTCTTTGATCTTATACATTAGTTCCCTCTTTAATCAGTTAGCTCTGAAGGTGTCGTTGCTTCATGAGCTTGAACCTGCGAAGTGCTGGTGTCCTCGTCATGACACTGCGGGATTGCATGCTGAACTTCAGCAATACTTCTGGATCCAGTGTCACTTCTGGGTTTTTTGTGTGTGTCCTGCTTAAAACCCTATGTATGTTTTTGATTTAAAAAAAAAAAAGGGGGTGGTGGTGAAATAGAAGAATTCAAATTTATAGGCTCTATATTTTATGTCTTTTATAAAGTACATAGAAAATAATAAAATGTTTAACCCAGATGCTAATCCTTGTTACTTGCTTTCAGAATCTTTTTTTTGTGTGAAAGCATACTGTCTAGGTTTTTTTGCCCCAGCTCCATAGCATTTCTACACCTTTAAAGATTAACAAGAAGACAGTAGCTGTGTATGTCAGAAATAATGGGGCAGCATGACAGTGCAGGGAGATGCGCGTTTTGAGTGTGTGTGAAAATGCCTTATTAATGTAGTCTTCTGTGCATGTTTTCTTGTGGTTTTTCCTTTCTTCAGGCAGGTGTGTGGAAGGAGGCATTCCCATGGCATATGAAGAGTGCTTATAAGGCTTACTGTAATCATGCAGAACATTTTGCAGAATTCTTCCCGTGCTGGTATTCTTTGATTGAAGCTGCTGTACGCAGAGCTAGAGAAAAGTTCATTGTTTCAGAGCATGCTCTTTGCGGAGAAGGCAAAGACTGGAAAGGAGATGCTCATTTGGATCCCTTCCAGTAGGGATACTTAAATTTTGAGAAACACGTTTGTCTGTGCAAATCTGCCAGGGTTCTGGCTACTACTCTGTTTGGGCAGATGCTTCTTAATTCCTTAAAGGAGAACAAAAAGAATAAGAAATGTGAGCCAAGAGGCCCTGCTGTCTCCCAGTTAGTAGTAAAACCAGCATGCAACAGGGAGTGGGTTACACCTCTGAAAAAGCTGTTTCTTTTCAACTGGATGTGTTCTGGGAGTCCTCCAAAGAGTTTGGCACAGATAGGTCGATGAAACTTGGTAGTCCTTCAGACAGCGATTCCATCAATACCACTTGTATGTTATTTTCTTAATCGCTGAAACAACCTTGTAAAGCTTAAACAAATGGCTTCCATTTCTGCAGAGGCTGCAGGAAAGCATATAGTAATAGGGCTGAGTTTAGAATAGAGGAGATCCCAGTATTGCAGCACTGAAAAGATCTTAAAATTGCTCTCTGGTTTGCATTGTTGAAAGGATGCATGGTGGTGTATTGTGCTGCAGTGCAATATGCATTGCCATGCTGAGCCTTTAAGTACCAGCAAGGGGAATGGGGTGTCAGGTGGACAGCACACATTCATTAAACTCTTGATGTGCTGCTGGCAAGGGGCTTGCAGTCAGTGCTTTCGGGACAACGAAAGCTATATACTAACTGTCAAATGTGTTAACAGTTATGTTCGGATTTCTTATTCAAGATACGATCACTTGAAGAACATATCAATATTTTAAAATGAAATCATTAGTTGGATGTGGGGTAATGAGAGATGCAATCATCTGTGCTAATTGGGATAATCAAATTTCACATTTCTCCCAGCATCAGCTGATAAGCATAAAATGATCCCCCTTTTGTCATCTCAGTGCAGCTCCTACAGCTTTATGAAGATTTTTCTCTTCCTTGAAAGCATCCTGCTAAAGGCAGGCAAATTTGCCTGGCCATGAGTATCATCTGCTGCAGCAAATCACGCTTTAATAGGCTGGCTGACCTTTTGGTATGGAGTAGCACCTTCTACTGGGTGGAGTTTTTAAAGCATGCCTGTGTATGTAAGGACCAGTGTTATTACTGTGAAAGGGTCTCTCCTTCAGATCAAGTGAAGGAGACTTGTGCATCAGCAGAATCAGAACTGGCTTGTATTGACTTCATGACCTTAATTTATGAACTTCTTGGGTTCAGAATCTGCTACTTTATTGCAGTTAAAGAGACTGAAGCACTGTGCGGCCCATTCTTTGAGTGCTACTACAATGCAATCAAAAAGCCGAATTACAATCATACTTCTGAAAAGGTGTCTAGTCACTGCAAGTAAAAACTGAAGCCCCACAGAATGTGTGTGCATGCAAAGATTATCCAGTTAATTTAAAGGAGATTTTAAGTTTAATTTTATATACATGTATTTTTAATTTTAGGAATCTTTCAAAGAAATACCAACCCAAAAAGAACTCCAAAGAGGAGGAAGAATACAGGTATGTTCATGATCCACTGCTGGGTTAGCATGCATTAATGGAGGAAGGCGGAAAGTTTGGGTTACCGGCTAGGATTTGGCTTGTAAATCAAAGATTTTAAAGTCAAGTTAAGAGTATAGAAGTCATAGATGCAGAAATAGGCTTATATGGTACATAGTAAGGAGTGGATTTTCAAAGTTTGGATTTGGTCTGTAACTACTCAATTCCCTTTATATGTTACGGTTTCCGGATGCCTGGTTTGGGGGTTTTTGTTTTGGGTTTTTTTCCATGTACCTTAAAAACTTTAAGCCAGACTGTATGATCCTGGCTCTTTGAAGTGAATGACCAAACTCTTTAACTACTTTCAGCAGGAATAGTAACAGTTGCTAATTTTAGCATGAATCTTAAGCAGTCTGCGTAAGTATTAAATTACTCAAATGGACTGACAACACAGATTAGTAACCTACTGAAGGGATGATGTTACAACACCACAGAGAAACCAGTGGTTCTTGAAGAGTAGGGTGAAGGATGTAGTTTGTACTCCCAGTATCCTGGGAGGGATCGACACATGGCTTGCTGCTGTTGAAAGATGTTGCATGGCCTCAGCTGACTGCTGGTGATTGATGTATTCGGACTATATCTCCCTGGTGGCATGGGACTAATGTAATGCTCACAGATAGTGGTGGCAGAGTCAAAGCACAGCTCCTTCACTGAGTGACACTGCGGACATGGATACAGGTGATGATAGACCACATGTCATTAAGAACATTCCTGCCTTTGATGAAATTAAAGATACTCTTCAAAGAGAACTTTCTAGAGGAGGAGCTTTTCCAACAGACAGAATATAAGCCAGAGCAAGAACCTTTTTCTTTAGAGCACTCTGACTCTGAAGTTTCTCATCGTCAGTGTTTTGTAATGCATCAGCATTGAACAAAGGCATTGCAGAGTCTGACCCTGCAGCCTTGTATTGCAGGAGGCTGCTCTGCCTCTGGAGAGCCCAGGAGCAGACTCAAACCCTTGACCTTGAAAGTTGAAACATTTCAAACAAGTTTGGATACGGGTCCAACTGTGTGATTATATTAATTTAGATTTTTGGGTCAGACCACCAAGCTGCTGTATACAGTTACTCTAGTGGCTTGTATTAACAGAGATAACAGCCTTTTCATTTTCTTTTTAATTTCTTTTTAGTAACATTGTTTGGGAATCAGTTATTTATGCCATTGTTTCCTGAGATATTGATGTTTACACAAGGAAGCTTACACTACCAGGACATCAGCTGTTTTGGTCTCTACCCAGGATTAGGAATAAATCTGCCTTTGGGTAGCTATACCATAAATGGGTATTTTGAGTTTACTACAACCTTTTTTGACGCAATATTCGTTGCTGGAAGAAGATATTGGAGTTAAATGAGTCATGTGATGTGGCACAGAAGATCCTGTGCATCCTTTGCCCTTTTAAATACAGTGTTCACCTCAGTATAGTTTCCTCAAGTCTCTAAACAATGTCTGGGGATTTGTCATGCGACCTTTGGGTGCCTTGGATGCTGCTTTGAGACAGCCTGTCTAAAAATGATCTGTTTTCAAGCTTATTGTCAGTCTGTAGTTCTGTTGCTTTGATCCGCTGTCTTTTGCAACTGAGATTTCTCTCGAGGCACCACAGCTTGACTGTGAATGTCGCTGCTTGTACTGGACTATATTTTTAGTATCTTTTTTTAGTTTCTTTTTTTTCTGTTTCTTTTCTCCGATGCCTTTTTCATCCCTACTTGTAACAATCCCTTATATTTCCTCTAAGTCTCTCCCTCTTTGCTTTGCTTTTTCACCTTTAGGTGATATTATCAGTGCAGACTGCTACCGTTTAATATTAATAGTTTTTCTAGTATGTACAAGTGCAGTGCTTCAAAGCTGCTGTTTTCCAGCTGACCAGCACAGCCAGCTGAGGTATTTAAATGCAGCTCTGTTGGCTCTGTGCTGAATATGCTAGTGACATAATCTGCTGTTTTGAAATTGTGCGCACAGATGTTAGTTTCTTCCTTTTAATAATACATGGAATGTTATTTAGAAGATTATTTTATACAAAAAATAAACCTTGCAATGAAGGTCCTAAAAAATATGAGTTGAGAATGAACGCCTGGTTAGTAAACTCGTTACCTTTTTGAAAACTTTATAAACTATAGCTGATTTAAATCCAATTTACACTATGAAAAGTTTTCTTTTCTGCACTATGCTAGCCAAAAATTGGTTGCTTAGGATTTTACCCGGTAGAGTGTACTGATGACTCTGTGCACTGAATTGTAGGACTTGAAAGAGTATAACTAGAAATGTTTGGTGAATAGTGAAGTCCCAGAGCTGTGCTGATAAAAAATGTGGCACTCTAAAACTGTGATATTTTAAGAGCCAGTGTCAAACTGTCTAAATCGAGATAAATTTATCAGACAACTGTCAGTGTGTGGGATAGGCTTCCTTTTGAGAAATTCCTTCAAGTGAATCTGTGCTAATCCATATTCAATCTCACACAGCCATACTAAATGCTTAAGAAGGATACAACCTCCCTTTGCAGGGTGTCTTTCTGAAAAGAAAGGGACTAAAAGCAAAATGCATTTTTGTCCTCTGCAGGTACACATCAACTAGAGCCTTCCTAGCCACTTTAAATGAAATGAATGACTATGCCGGACAGCATGAGGTCATTTCAGAGAACATGACCTCTCTTATCACTGGAGAGTTAACACGCTATGTGCAGGAGCTGAAACAAGAGAGGAAATCGGTAATTGATCATTTTTTATTATTCACAATTAATTGCTATTTAAGACAGATAATTAGTGGTAGGGGAGTTCAATGTTAAGCCGAATTTATTTGTAGTTAATAAACATGAGCTTCATTGAGAACCAAGCATTAAAAAAGTGGGTTGCGTGCCCTGGCCAAGTCACTGAACCATTTGAATCAAATGTTATAAGATCAGACAGCAATGCCTTCAGGAGAATCCCTGCTAAATAAGGTCAGAGACCCATCTGTGCTTAAGGCTCTGTTAGCCAAAAGCTTGCTCAAGGAAGAGTCAAGTAGCACTGTGTAAAGCCTGAAATAAACAGAGAAACTGTATTACTGAGACTGATTGAAAGAATTACTAGGATCTCGGTTCACATTTTCCTGCTTCTCAGCCAGATCTAGTCAACAGAACTTTCTAAAAAATTAGTCTAATGAGAAATACGGGGTCTGTCTTGTGTTGGTGGGGAGTCTGGTTTTCAACCTGTTACACTTCAAGACTGGTAGAATTAGGAGCTTTATGTTAGTACTGTATTTTAGCTAGTAGTTTAGGAACCTATGTGCCTGCTACAGTAAATGTTCAAAGCTGATTAATTTGCACGTCATCAGCTCTGAGGGTTCTGGGTTACCTTTATATTTTTACAGATCACGTGCTTTGTTGCATGATGGGTTTTGATCATCAGAAAGCATTAAGAAAAATCAGGCAAAGGCTCTTTTTGTGAAACTTGACTATTTTTAGGAACAAAAGTCAATCAGTGTGTTAAACTTTATGGTATTACACATTTGTCTTCCGTAGGGTAGTCCTCGTTGGTGTTACCACCATACCAGATGACTTGTTTTGCCCTCACAGTCACTGAAGTTATGCGTACACCCTGCCTGGTTTTCACACACAGTGTGTGTATGTATGTAAGAGGGAGAACTCCTCGTGCTGTTTCAGTTCTTCCCAGCTGTCTAGTGAAGTGAAACTCCTTATAGTACAGTTCCTCACTTCAACTTCTTCTTGTATTCTCTTGATCTTAGTGTGTCCATGCTCTCATGTGAGTAATTCTCATCTTCAGCTAGGAACTTGCTAGCTGCTTCAACTCTGAAATTGCAGTTCTACGCTGCATGTGAAGGTCATGCCCCATCAACCTTCATTTTGAGGTTATTGAAGCCATATGCATACAACTGAATTCCCCTTCACTGTACGAAGACCTCTATCACCAAGCCACACAAATGAGTTGGGGATCGTGTCTCAGAGTGGTTCAGGGAAAGAACTTGATTCTGCAGTCATTCGTCACGCCACCCCAATTTCACAAAACCCGTACTTTGGGGCAGCTGTGGAAGGTGTCAAGTTTGAGCTGAGGGCCCTGTGGTATTACAAAATTGGGTCTTAATCTTGCTTGTCTGTGACAACAGAAAAGGAGGTGATCCCAGTAATGTCAAGAGGGGAGTTTGGACTTTACTTCACGAGCATTAACAGTTAATACATTTCCAGGTTGAAAATGTACTGGAGTTCTACTCCCACCCATTGCAACTGTTGCTGGTTGTGACAGGAGCTCCTAAGCAGACCAGTTGTTCTCCCTATGAGAGAAAGATGACCAGCATTTTGATTGCTTAGGTGAGGGGATCTGCTTCTCCACATTGCTGCGCCTGCCAAGTTACTCAGCATGCTTTGTTGTATTAAAAAAAAAATAAAATCTAGATACTGGGGAGGGGGTTTGCTACCCTCTTTTTGGGTGACACCTAAGAGGACTTCTGAGCAAATGTAGCTAGTGCAGACCAAGCACTGAGAATTTCTTTTTTTTCGTAAAGCTTCACAGGAGATAGCTTGGTTTAGGTATTCTCTCAACTATGGCTGAGGATAACCCTCATTACTGTAGTTTGTCTGGATAGAAATTCAAGAATTAATTTCTGGGACAATTCTGATTAAGATCTGTGGTCACAAACTAGGTCTGACTCATGGTCTCCTCTGGCAGCAGCTGCTCTGTGTAGCCATTGCTCATGTCAGCTTTGCTAAAAATGTATTTGGGAGTCATGAACTATCCCTCTTATTACTGCTGTTGCTTTCACCTCTACCTCCACCTCCCCTTGGGGGTAGGCTGGCTCCGTACCATCAAGCATGAAAGTCAAGTACAAGCCAAGAGCTTTGCTGCAGACTGAACTGGTTCAGCACTGGGATCCTGTGGTTGGGAGAGAATTTACCTGATGTCAATACGTTCCATTTTGTGTCGGGATAGAAGGGGAATGGGGAATGAATGCATCCTTATGGGTACTGTGAGGGCAAAAATGGTCTGGTTCTTTATGGTGGAGTGTGTGCACGCTCCCTGTGTGTATTCATACAGGGGGTGTACATGTCAGAGAACTTTCTGTTTCTTGTAGGCTCTCAGGTGTTGATGAAAAGTAAATAATTGGAGGAATTCTGCCACGTTCATTCATTCTGAATAGTGCCCTGTTCTGCAAATAGTCCTGTGGTTTTGAACAGGATTTCTCATGGCGTAATGCACCGTGCAAGCGTGAGACAGGATGGCAGAATATGACCCTGTCAAGCACACAATGGGTTTTTCCATGTTGCATTTTGGATGTGCCTCAAGGTCTCTGTGTGTTTGGAGCACAGCTGTGCTTTGTGCTGCAGAGGTACAAAGAGACACTGCTGCCTTCCAGAAATGACAAACTAATGGTGAAGTGGGTAGTAGGAAGAGGAAAAGAGAGACAGTGAAAGGAAGTGATTTGCCAAACTTCAAACTTAAGGTTGACGAGATTCAAACTGAGTTTTCCCCAGCTGTTGTTCTGTGACTAACCCACTTCCAGCTTACTGCCCCATGAATAGAGTTAGAATTATTTAGTTTTAATCAAAGTGTATAAAAATTAAATGTTAATAAATAGTTATTTTGCCGGGTAGGAGCTTTGCAGGAGCTATTTATAAAGAGAAAGAAAACTCTGGGCATTTACAGGAGATTTTGTTGTGCCTGATAAATATATTGCACAATGATCCAGCTCCACATATTCATCCTCTCTTTCTTACAAAGTATTTCAGCTGTATTTCATTAAGTTTTACCAGTAGAGTGTTAAGTAGTAGCTATAAGAAATGAAAGAATGCAGAAAACTATTTAGGAAAGATCATAATAAATTCTCTGTATTCTGACTGAGTTTTTGTTGGTTTTCCCCAAACTATAGCACAAATGTAATGAAAATGTGTTAAATATTTGTATGTATCATCTAATTTTGCTGTGAAGGACTGTTCTGGGATGGAAAAAACAAGTGCTTCTTACAAAAGTTTCCAAAAACATTTTTTGTGGGAAACTAATAATAACATCCCATCCAGTTGAAAGGTATAATATGAACTTTGGATTTAGCAGGGTTAAAGTTGAGAGCACTGTGGACTTAATGTCCCACTCTTCCCAGTTTTGAATGGGCACATTGAACTATGAAATAATAGTTCAAATAAATAAATTGGCTTTTCTTTACTACAAGGAGGATTCTGATTGGGAAACAAAATATGGTTACAAACAAATGTATACATTTTCTGTGAATTAGTCTGAATATTGCAGTGCAGAGCAACAGCCTGTTAGAGGGACGAGGTGAGAGATGTCTTCTATCAACAGTAACATTTCCTGCTCAGTGCAAAACTATGAAACTCCTGAGGGTGAGCGAGGTTGAGTATTGGCCATGTACGTGTTTTTCTCTTTGCTCTATCCACACAGCCACAGAGATCGGCCTAAAATGAAAGAGCAACAATAAAACCATACTAGTAGAGCATATCTTAACTGTGTGCGAATGCTGTTCATCCAAGGCCTGAGGTACATGACACATGTGGGCATGTTTAGCTGGCATTTTAATTAACATTCAACATTTTATATATTTGATGCAGGTCTTAATAGTTGTGTGGGGGTATATGCATAAATGAAGGCTATATGGAAACAGCTAAAAGGTTGCAGCTATTTAAAGAAATAAGTATTTCTTTGACTGTTGAGGCATTAACTTGTACATCTTCTAGTTTTCTCACGACTGCAGGAGTTGTATGGGACTGTCACAGACCATTTCTATGGAGGAAGGAGACATTCTGTTGAGACGGCATCTCTTGGTTGTGAATCAGTGGCAGAGAAACGTTGTGACAAGACTAGGAACTAGAAAAGGTGGAAGCTAGAGTAGCATGGTCCTTTATTCTCACTGAAGGATTTAAAAACACAAACATCTTTTCTTCATACCTTAGTTTGTAGTAGTAATGTTGGATCTCCATTTGAAAAGCCCATAGGTTTCCTCTCATAGAGCACTTTGGCACAGCTGGGCTTTTAAGGACATGATTAGCCCCCAAGGATGGATTTGAGAGTGGGGAACATGATCTCCAAACAACCTGCCATACCTGTGTTTGTGCTTACTGAATCCAGGGCCTTCTGGCCTGCTGCCGTGAAGCCAGATGGTTCAGCAGGACGGCTCGAAGTGTTGGCCAGTGTAGCAGAGTGCTCTCAAGGACCTCTATAGCTTTGCTCCCATGGAGTTATCCTGCTAAGCTGTAGGAGTGCAGTGCTGCTCTGCTGAGAGGACCACAATGCATGGTTGTCTGTGTGTCTGAGAAGTTACTTGGTTCTGAGTTACGATTCCCAGTATAAGGGCTTAATCCGTCATACGTAGCATGAAACGGCCAGTTACCATAAAAATTACTACAACAGCATCTTTTAGGTTTATGCTAATCACTGACCATCATTCTGTTGTCATGTCTCCCAGCAGGCTTGAGCAGCTAGTTATGGTTGCCTTGTGCGGCTGATCTGGTCTTTATCTGAAGCCTGAGAAACTTTGGTCTTAGTGGTCTGTAACTGGAGTTCCTTTGGAATGCAGCACTTCAGGAAGAGACAATTCAAGTCAAATTAACATCAAGCTTGAGCAGTTACTCATATAACCTGTTTCAGGTTTGACCGAGTTGATAGGCACATGTTAGGAATAACATTGATATGGGAGGTTGCAAAGGAGAACAGGCTTATGCCACACAATATTAAGAAGTAGTGCTGATGAACATGTGTGAAGATAGTCATGTGTTTCATGTCAACATTCATAGGACTGTATTATGCTACTCTTATTACAAATGGGAGTAATAAGACCTCAAGAGCATGTTGCTGTTCTTGGAAACAAAGATTTCTGAGGAGATTGTTTCCTGTCTTTGCGGCCAGGAAAAGCAAAACATTTGACAACGCTTTTAGCAAATTGAGCTGAGAAAATTGAGGAAAAAATAATGTTCTCTAATTTCCGTCGCTGGTATGCTTTAAACACTGGCCATTATTTTAGGAATCATTTGTAACAAAAATGGCGATAGAGTTTGGATTGGAGGAGGAAGTACTACATTGCTAGGACTGTGTTTATATTGACTATCAATATGAGCTGAGAGCTGCAGAAGTCAAAGGTAACTGTTTTTTCAGTGTGTTATATTATCTAGTTTGAAAACAGAAAAGAGAATGAAGTAGCCTTGTCATATATCTCTCTTTTGAAAATTCTTAATTAGGATGTTGTCAAAGGAACCATATGCTATGCATATAAATTAACTAAGATTATTTTTCTGACTATTTCTAATATAAACAGACTTTTAGATGTGCAAATCTTAAGTTTAACCGTGTAATCAATTGCTGTTTACTTCCTTAAGAAAAACAAAGCTGTATTGTTACAGCCTTCCTTAAATGTTTCACATGGTCAGTTTTGATACAGCATAAGCAGCCCTGTTGTCATGCTGGTAGTCAGGCAATTTGTTAATTTTGAAACTGCCCAGGAATTCCTCAGCAAAATTATTGGACTGCATTGTCCTTCATAAGGTGCTTTTAACTGCATCTTGCTTTTCTACTACACTTCTCAAAAGGTCAGGAAGAAGATAAGAGGCATCTTCTAACACGCTTTTGTTGTCTGGTCTGAGAGTTGTGTGGCTATGTAAACCCTCTTGCATACCAAGAAAGTTTTGCAAAAATATCCTACTGCTACTTATTGTAATGGTGTTGGGAGTAACAGGCGCTGTATTGTAGGTAGCTCGGTCGCTGCTCCCAGTGTTTTGATCAACATGGCTGAAATCTGAGCCTAACAAAAGTCAATGAGAGTTTTGTCTTTGATTGTGCAGCAGCCAGAATTTCTCCCCAGCTGTTACAAACACAGTCAGCATGGTAATGAGGAGAGCACACTGATTGGTATGACTTGATTTAAAAAGGAAAAAACTCATGTGTACAGTGTGTCTTTATGTGGCTTTCCTGCTTTTCCTAAAACTTCTTTCTTTACTGTAGCTGAGTATTCCTTGAGCTGGGAGGTTTTAGAATATAATGAATGCTTTTTTTTTTTAAAAAAAGTTGATCTAATCCACAGTCTTCATATAAGCAACTTAATGCTGTGCTGAAAAATCTCTCAAGTCTTAAGAACTCTCGTGAGATCACCTAAAACCTAGTTTATTGGGTCTTACCCTGTGAGTGTAGGATGGATGGAGGCATCCAGTCAAAACACGGCCAAGTATGCATTGTTCAGAGCACCCTGCGACATCCTAACTGCATTGTGCTATAACACACAGGAAAAATGGACAGTCATGATCATGAAGCCAGTATGGTTTGAGTTTGGGTAATGGTGCTATGTTTTAAGCTATTGAGTAGGTCTAATGGTTGGATAAAATATTTTTAAGGGAAATGTTAAAGTTGGCATGGTGACTGCAAGCCTAAGACTCATAAGTATGGATTAAAAGGTGATTTACGGAGGCCGAGTAATGAACACTAATAAAAACAAAACTGTCACTTTACCATGTTTTTAATGTGTGCTTCAAATGCTGGTCTGGAGCAAATCATGGCTTGTGAACAACCAACACTGCTGCTGCAAATGTCTTACTGGCATGCTTGAAGTGTGATTCGTTAATTTGGTGTCTTGCTCACAATCTGAGTTTTTTAAATAGAAAGCCTGATTAGGGTGCATTAGTTTGGACATTCAGTTTGGGGGGGGGGGAGAGTAGTATTCTATATTGTATCAACTACTCTAAATTCATCACTATGTGCTGCTGAAATGTGTGTGACTAATTAAGAATGGTAGTTTTCCATATGATTTGCTAAATCATTTGTCATGTTCCTATTTGCTGAACCATCAGGTGTAGAATAACCAATTATTTGATTTGATTAAAATTTTATTTTCTTTAAATTGGAACTTCTATCTTGAAATCTTATCAAGGAGGAGTTGATCTTAAAGTTATTTTTGCTGAATTTTTTGGGGGGAAAAGAAGCTACAAGACATTTGCTGTTAAAGAAGATTGTAAAGTAAAGGAAATGAGTTTGCAGAAGTTGAAGATGGTACAGGGTTTGAGGAAACTGGAGGCTTCTTGTATGACTTTGAGCAGATCACTTAACCATACAGTTTTGATTTTCTTACCCGTAAAATGGGGGCAATGAAGAAATACACAGCTAGTTGGAAGGTCACACTTAAGTTGCTTTATACAAAAATGAATTTTCAGAAGGCAGAAAGCATCCTTTGAAGGCAAAAGATTTGCAAAAGCATAAGTGCTCTCAATACATATTGCATCTGTTATCATGTATAGCTTTATCTCCCATAACAAGGATATATACAGGATAACACAACAAGAATTGGGGGTTATAAATATATTTAGAAAATGTTTGAACTAAAAAAGGCAATATTGCACTGAAATACCCAAAATGCGATGCACCTGTATTTATCAGATTGTCATTTGACGTAGGTTCCTTGGTTTCACTATTTAATAATCTTCAGTAATGCCCATTTTACATCTTGGTGCTCCGTTTCTGTAAAAGAGCTGCTAAAAAAAAAAAAAAGGCAAAATATAGAAAAATCTGAACAAGATGCAGCCATACCATACCGCTTACGCTTACTGCTTCTCGTGTGTACTTGTAGGAGCCTGTAGAGTTTATTTTACAGAGAAGGCAAATTTGGAATTAACAGGTATGGCTTGTGCAAAATCAGAGTTACATTACTGATTAACCGCAAAGTGGCTTAAAAATGTGAGCTCAGGGTAGTCCTGTTACCTGATATGCTTTTGATTCCAAGTTCATCCTTCAGCCCCTATATACAATTGTGTTCTGTTAAATTAACCTGGCATGTTGTTTTCCTAAGGTTTATGGGTCATTGACAGTATTAGGTTTCATGCAGGCCAGCTGTTCCCAGATCAAGTCCCTTCCTACACTCCAGCAAAATCAGAGCCATTGAAGAGGGGAGCACGCAAGCAAAGGCTGATGGAGGCAGGAAACGCAGTATGAAGGCAGAGAAGTAATTTTACTTGCAGCTTCACTGTTAAGAAACTTTCACGAATTCTATGCTCACTAGCAAAATGTTGAAAAATGTAGTGTTAAATTACAGTTGTTCCTTGGGACTGTTTTCCTAAACTCTAATTACAAAAGCAAGCCTGAAGTGAGGAGCATTTCAAAGCCCCCTGGCAAGGAAGATGTGGTATCCGTCACATGCAGAGTTGAAAGGAAATGGGGATCTACAAAAGGAACTGAGATCTACTTGGAGCCTTTCCCAACCACCCCAGCAGTTTTACAGTTATGTCTGGGGTTTTTTAATGTCATAACATGGTGACTGAGTTTTTGGAGAAGCCTAGCATGGTAGGCAGGGGTCTGAACTGCACAAGCACCATCAGGGTTCATGGCAAAGGTGTCTCTCCCCAGCTGCAGCAGTGCCAGGCTGTCAGCTGCGCTCTCTTCGATGGCCCGGCTGCTGCACACTCTCCCGCCTCGGTAGGCAGGAGTAGAGCCAGAGCTGAGCATGGCACATGCCCAGGATTAAAAGCATTACTGACATTTTGCCTCTCTTCTCTCCTTTGAGAACTTTTGTGCAGAGATAAACACTATCCAGAAAGTTAAAGCTATAGAGTACTCCTGTGTTCAACTATAGGTGAGCATCCCTCTTTAACAGCCAGTATTTGGGATTACAGGCAATAGTATCCAGAGCATTCAGGGTAGTGTGGTGGTGTTCTGGTCTTGCAGGCCAGTTGAAGGTTGTTGTGATTTTTAAGGCAATACAAGTCTGTTGGACATGGCGTGACAGAGAATTGCAGTTTTGGGGTTTTTTACTGGCATGTCTGGTGGAGCCGGAAAGGCGGCTAGGAAGTGTCACTAGCACGTTTGCTCCAGAAACCTGCCTCTGACAGAGGAAAATACCAGTTGCTTTAGTGGAAGATGTAGGAAACCAAGTAGCTGCCAATTATAAAGTGCTTGCAGGCACATTTTTCTAACTTTGGCAGTTTGTGGCAGGCTACTGTTCTGAAGCTAGAGCTTTTCTACCCTGACAGACTGTTGATACCATTTGTTTAAGATATATCTAATGACTGATTATGCATGGGCCTGAGAATACATGAATTCTAGTGAGTTGCAGTGGGATTATCTGGCAATATCAGACCTCTGTTTTTCAAGTTTACTGCATGAAACCATACCTGTATTTGAGTAAAACATCCTAACTGCCAGTAAATAATACGGCAGAAAGGCATCTCTCTTCCTATTTGTAGCTTGCTGTATTATTTATTTTACAAGGTGGTTTGTAAGGTAAGCAACCTGTTCTAGCAGTCAGTTGGGGGCTGCCTTCCCTGTTTAGAGCTGGGTCATTGACTTATGCAGTGATCTTGAACGAATTGCTTATCCTGAGGAAAAGTGAGGTGTATGAAGGATAGAGGGTGTAATATCTAAAGCATATTAGATTCTCTGGTGAAGAGCATTGTGTAAGGGCTAAGAACGGTTATTTAAACCAACTGCAGTTAAGAGTCTTGCTCCAAAAGGCACGTCAGGAAAAGTTCCTTGTCATTTAGTATGTAGCTGATATCTCATATTAAAACTTCTGTAACACCTTCGTGTGTGAACACACGCACGCACACCCCCAGTGTGTGGGAGAGGAGGGTTTCTGGAGCGACCCAAAGAATTGAATACCTCTTAAGAGGATGAACAGCTGGCCTCGCACACGCAGCCAGTAACTAGGAAGAAAAGGGTTTTATGTTGAGTCTGAATGAAAATCAGGACAAATACCAGTTGTTAGAAAGTGCCAATCAAGGGCATCTTGGTAAATTCCATGTAGAGAGAAATTTTAATTTGGAGCTAGTATTCAGTCAGTAACCAAAGAAATACTCTTCAGATAAAAGTGCTTCAGATTTCTTGGTATGGGAAACCAATAATTATGAGATACAGTGAACAATACAAGGTAGAATTGCTAAAGGGATTAATTAGCCTTAGTCTAACTAACCATTATAATTGATGCAAATATACATCTGCAGCCTGCTGAGACATTAGATAGTCATCATACACCTGCTCAATTTTACCAGTGTTGCAGAACACAGCTGTCAGAATCATTTCTGTTTTGGTTTTCGGGTTGTGGTTTTTTTTTCGTTTTTTTTTTTTTTTCCTGGAACTCCTTGAGCATAATTGACTGTTTGTTCTTTTGTTGTTCAAAATGTTTTCTTTTTCTCTTTTCTTTTTCTAAACAGCACTTCCACGATGGTAGAAAGGCACAACAACATATTGAAACTTGCTGGAAACAACTTGAAGCAGTAAGTGGAAACTTCCTCAGATGCAACATTTAAGTAATTTTTATACTGTTTTCACCGACATGGTTCCAAACATTATATTTGGAAAAAGAAGGGTGTATGGATAAAAGCTGTAGAACTGGGATTTTTAAAACTGCACTGTCTTAAATACACTGGTAGACACAAAAAGGTCTGTTTTAATAGTACATTTGGCTTTCTGTGGGATCTGTGTTGATCATGAGTAGCATTTTATTTGATATGACTTGAAAAGTGTGCTAACCGTTGCTGGAAATGCAGAGTCCCTGAGGGTCTTATTCAGATGCTCCACTGTAAGCTGAATAGCTTCATACTGCATGAATAAATTGAATGGGAACATCTCTTGAGTAAGGTGCTGTTTCTCAAAAGTAAATACATGGGAATTGTCATTCATGTGTTGAATGAGAAGTGAGATTGTAAGTAGAGGAAATGATAAAGAAAGGGGGCATCAGTAACCAAAAGTCCTACTCGCAAATGTATGCATCTTAGAACTCCCTTGTGCATTATAAAAATGAGGGAGTTAAGTGTTGGAAGGGAGTGATTTGGTCTATGAGAGCAGAAGAGATGCTAACAGGGAAAAATATTGAAATACTAGTGATGTTGGTAGAATCAAGCAGCCTGAAGAATGGAACAAAAACTGTGTTTCTGGTAACTTTGTTTTTTGAAGTTCTTTAGTATGGAGATGTATTCCAATGTAAACAAGTGAGTCCTAAAATCTGACAGTTGTTAAAGCAGATCAGTTTAGGGGCAGATGTTGATTTTAGGTAGATTTTGGTATCATGTTTGTTTCCCTTAATGAAGGCTTCCATTTTTCCTTTTCAGAGCAAAAGGCGGTTTGAACGTGATTGCAAAGAAGCTGATCGAGCACAGCAGTATTTTGAGAAAATGGATGCTGACATCAATGTTACAAAAGCAGATGTTGAGAAGGTAAGCCAGAGGGGTGGAGAGACTGTTTGTAAACATGGATGTGATAGGTTTAGTTCCTCAATCCCACTGGTAGGATAAACATTCTGAGGCTTAATGCCTCACTTAAGTCAGTCTGTACATTAGTTAAAAATAGGGAGATCTCTGCAGAGACGTATATTTGCATAAAAATTCTTAACAGATACAGTCAGTTTTTTTCAGGAAGGTGATATCTGAGTTTAACATAGCTGACATGGCCCCAAATGAGCTTATGCAAAATCAGTTTTAACTAACACCCCAGATTCTGTGACAGTCAAGCTTGTGAGGGCTCCCTGAGGGCTGCCTGCAGCTACCACACGTTGTTGATCGCTCTGTGATCCAGGCAGAACTAAACTTTCTGCCTGTTGAGCAACACTTTGAAGATGTCCTGATGTCATTGGTTGCAATGAAGTATTACCAGGATTGTTGTTCTTGGTCCTAGGTTTACAGCAGGACAGCTTTTCATGTTATGCAGAATCCTGGAAACCATGCTTGTCACAGATGGCACATAGCTTTTATTTTCATATCTTAGTTGCTGTCTGGTTGCAGAGTCATTTGTGGCTTTTATACATTGAACCCCATTCAGTGAAGCTTTTGAACTGATGCTTAATTTTAAACACACATTTCTCTTTCGGCATATCCAACTTGAAATATTTTCTTTCTTTAGTTTGATTCAAAACAGGATGTACAGAAGGATGCTTATAGTTTAAATGTCCCAAGTCCAGTGATGTACCTGTAACTTAAGGAAGCAATGGAGAGGGAGAAAGCATATTTAAATTGCTTCTCTTTTTGGTGTTACACATCTGCTCGGAGGATGCAGAAATGTAGATCAAAAATGCCATATTACAATGCGTAAGGGCAGTTTTTTGTCTTCGCTGAGTTTGATTCATATAGATAGAAAATATCCACAAAATTTGAAAAGGTTTGTTTCTTTTTTTTTTTTTTTTTTTTTTTTAAAAAAAGAGGGGGCAGCCAAAAAAAGGAAGGGGCGGGAAGCTGAAAATACACCAAACATTTTGTTAACAGGGACAGGAAAGGAAACTGAATTATAAGTAAGGAATCTTTTCTAGTCCAAGATGGCCCTTGTAAAATGTAGCTTTTGCTCCTCAGGAGGTCTGCTTCATTCTATTCTCAGTTAATTCAATCCTGGGAAGCTCTCATGTACAAATTTTTCTTTACTTCTGTGGGATCTTAAGATGTTTCTAGTATGCTGAGTATCATGGAGGTTGCATAGCAGATAGCATCAAGGATGCTATTAGAAATGAGGACAGTAAATGAAAAAGAAGCTCAGAAAATTTCCCCAAAGTGCTATTGCATATCAAAGGGAAAAATATCTCTGTGGTCTTGTAATTTGCTTGGTTATTAGTTGTAAATTCACCATGCAGATTTGATCCTTTGTTGCCTTCTGGATTTGCCAGGGCACTTTACAGATTGCATGTACAGGATTGTTGAAGATTAACACCACATGTGGGCTTTTCTGACAGGGGAGAATCATCTCTGCTTTATCTGTATAAAGTGATTTTAGAATACATTTTTTTCATAGATAAAATTAGGACTTGCCCTAGATATTTTTCAAAGCTGAGGCTGTGTCAAAGGGATACAGAGATGTGACTTATTATTTGAAATAGAGGGCTGAAACTTCTTCCTTCTACATCCCTTTCGAAGGCCGGCCTTTTCAGGTCAGAGTGAAAGGCTATATATTAATGGTGTATCAACCTGATAGTGTTAGGTAAATTCTGGGAAGCAATCCCTGCTCTGGTGCTCTTTCTCTGTAAAGTGAAGCAAGCAAAGGGGCTTCCCTTCTAAGTTTCTCTAGCTTATTATTGTATGTATTTGTAAATTATTTATTACCAAACGAGGCTCAGTGATATCTTGAAAAAAAAAAAAAAATCTGTTGCAGTTATGTGTGTTGGCTAATCTCGGGAGAAGGCATTAGTTGACTTTCCAGTCAGTCAGTGGCATAGATGGAGAAGGAAAAGGTTATCAAAACGAGTGGAATGTGAACTAATATTACTGAACAGAGGGAACAGTGTTTTCCAAGTGCATGTGTTAAACTGGGTTCATCCATGTCAGGCTGTGAATAATGCCCTTTCTTTGCTTCCCTCTGCCCGTGTGACTGGGACCGCTCTTACATAACTCCCCAGTGCAAAATAGGATATTGTTTAACCAAGCGCTGCTGTTGGGGACTTGCTCCAGGGGGATGCAGAAACGGCTCAGCTTCAAATGAAGCAATATGATGACTTTTACCTCCTCCTGTTGCAGCAGTTCTGATTTCTCTTGCCCCTTATGGCTTGGCTGCTGCACTCCTACTCCCAAAAGTACCCAAAAATCTGTCTGGCCCGGAAAGCAGACAATTTGGCTGTGTTCAGAGCCAATGCTATTCACTCTGGCGGAACAAGGTGCTCTTCAAGCAATAGGATCAGTTGCCCTCATTTCTTTGGCTTGAGGTTGTCACCTTGGCTACTTTAGCTTGTACCTGCAATTATGAGCACACACTAGAGCTATTTTTTGTGTCATGCATTGTAGAGTAATGGAATTAAAATTCTGCAGTGATCACAACGACACATGCAATCAAAAGAATATATAGCTGCAGTTCCCTAATGCACCTAATGCTAAGCTGTATGAGGCTCTGAAATGCTCTCATCTCTCAAGCTTTCAGTCATTGTAGCCTTTGACAACTGCAGCAGGAAATTCTGTGACAGAGCTGCCAGCTACAAGCACTTAACATGGCCTTGCCTAAGGGATAACTCTTGGTACTACAGTTTGCTAGGGTTAAGTAACCAGAATAGTGGCAGAGAAGCAAATTAAGAGTTACTTTCCCCCTTATTTCTCCAGGACTGTTTTGCAAAGGGCCTCAGGTGTCTGCTTAGAGGCAGGGCAGGATGTGCAGAATGGGTATCTTGCACCTAGGTCCAAACTCCTCCTGTAGGACCAGCTCAGGTTCGATATGCAGAGGGCACGTGCCTTCTGTGCTGCTTCTGTGGCCAGTGTGGGCTTGATCATCTTTGCAGCCAGCCGGTCTGGTAGTTGCTCTTGGAGAGAGCAGGGTATTTAGCTTTGTTTCCTCCCATCTCCTTTTTTGGTGTAGGAACATGGAGCAAAAGGCTGTGTTCAGTCTCTGCAGTGGTCACAGTCTATGCAGGAATCAAAGGAGAGTGGGCTAGGGCCCCTGAGCTCCCTTCCTGTGTTCACACTGAGCCTCTAAATTACCAGCAGCTGACAATCACAGAGAGATGTTTTAAGTGTCAATGCAAAGTGCAGTTTGGCACAAAGGTTTTGTCAGTTCAGTTTAGCAGAGTCAGGGTAGGAAGCTTACTGTGCTGCAGAAAGCTCTACTGTGAAAATATCCTTATAAACTCAGTAAATGGTGCAACACACTGATGCTAATACTGGGAAGCCTTGTAGGTATCGCTGTAAGCTTTAGCTTCATTTGGATCGCAGTGGGATGTGTACTTTAAAGCAGTTCTCTTTCAAAAACCACAGTGGAGCTGCTTCAATTTTTTGCCCATTTGGGGAAATGGTCTCTGTCACCAGCGCAGAGCTGGTGTACATATAAGGAAGCGCTCTATTGTTTGTTCCTTCTCTTTAGAGCTGCAATTGCTAAAAGGCTGACATCTTTATGGGATAATGTGGTACCCAGGGGTGTCTTTGCAGACTTCTTGCAATTAAAAAAAAAAAAAATCAGCTGGTTTTCTAAAAGTTTATTTTCAAAGTAGACTTTTCAGAATCTGTTTTTAAAGAGGAAGTGGCTGAGGCCAACCATGGGAAGGCGTGAATGCTTTGCCTCTTGATTTGCACAGTAGTTTGAGGGAGTGGACAGCAGTTTGAGGTACTCGCTGTCAGGGAGGATCTGTCCCTTTGCTGAAGAGTAGCACGGTCTTATGTTGGCATCCTAGGTAATAATTTTGCCAGAAAACAACTTCAGCTTTGGGCAGTAAAAAATGAACTGTACTTGAGTTTGCAGAACTGCTGTCCTGAAGTCGGGGCTCATCACCTCGTTCTGATTTTTGTTCCTGTTATGTTAGGAAGGTTCCATCTTGAGTTCTTTTGAGATTAATGTAAATGTGTTGTGGATGTGTTGTGGATTTAGAAAGTAGTTTAGTAGTGGTAGATTTAGAAAGACATAAAGCGCAAATTTGACCTTAACTCTCTTAAGTCAAGAAGCTTCTGACACTGCTAAAACCATGGAGTAGGTATTTTGTTTTGCTGTGGGTTTTTGACTGACTCATCTGTAGTAAGTCTTCAACCTGTACCCAGAAAGGACAAGCTTGTATTAAGATTTTATTTATATCCTGTGATATTCAGACGTCTTTTCTGTGGCAGAGGGGTTTTCCTACTGAATTTGCTTTCTTAGATGCTTACAGTTGTTTGAGCTTGCTGCAAGTCAGCTGTCAGTTTCAAATCACACTTACTCCAAAATTATCCAAAATTATTGTTATAGAATTATCATTCCATTCCCTCTTCTCTTCTCTGCCCAATCCTATGTCATATCTAAAACCAAAAGAAATTAAAAAGTTAATGGTTCTATTCCTGTGCTGACTCTGAGATACTTAACGAGTTTTAGATGTACTGGCCTTTTTTTGGTTGGTTGGTTTTGGTTTGGTTTTGAGTGGAGAAACTGAGGGAAATAGAAGTATTCTCAAGCTTACTGGAATCTCTAGGAACTTTCCCTGGTGCTCTGTGACCTTCAGATCAGGTTATGTCTCTTGATTTGCACAGTAGTTTGAGGGAGTGGACAGCAGTTTGAGGTACTCGCTGTCCTCAATGGGAATGGAATGATAATTCTATAACAATAATTTTGGATAATTTTGGAGTAAGTGTGATTTGAAACTGACAGCTGACTTGCAGCAAGCTCAAGCAACTGTAAGCATCTAAGAAAGCTCTATCAAAGATTTTTTTTTTTTGGAGTCCCTGAATATCTTAAGATTTGCCTAAAGACATAAAATCTCATAACACAATATCAGCATGACATTAATTTCCTCATCTGTAAATATGACTACGGAGAGATACTGGTGTTTCACGCTTGAAGTTTCTTTTTCACTTTTCTTATGCCATGTTCCCTGGGTGCTTACCATCAATTCCAATGCAATGTAGAGAGTCTCTATCTCCCTCCTTACTGATAGAAGATGCGACCACTTACATTGCCTTGGGTAGTCGTGAGCTGAATCACTGGCAAAGTCTTGCTGAACGTAGATGTGGAAATACTGCTACTTAAAAATTGGAATAAGCTGATCTTCCTGCTTGTGCAAATGCAGTTATGCTGTCAAGTGGTAAACTGCTTTTCCAGCCTGTAGGCTGCTGCGCTGCGGGATGCAAATCTCTTCATTAAGAATTTACTCATCCTCACAATGAAGGGTGCACTAAGCTATTTTTACTTGGGCTCTGGAGAAATCTCTGATCTGTGTTGCAGCATCATGCTGCATACAGTTTACCGCATGCTTTGTCGTAACAGCAGTCAAGTCACAACGGAGTTGGATGCAGCGTGCATCACTGAAACCCCACAGACAAACCATAGAGGAATGTCTCTGGCTCAGTGCTGTGTTGTTGCATCGTGCGTCACTGAGGTTTTAGTCAGTTAAGACTGTCAGCAGTAAACTCTGCAGCATAACCTCAGATTGTGGGTGCCTGCCTTCTGCAGACCGTAACTACTTAATGAGCCTAATTTTTCAGCAGATGCGGAGTTACCTGCCCTGTGACAGTGGGGCTTGTTGTATCCCCTCCTTCTCCTGCCCACCTCGAGGCACCTTCTGACATAACGAACTTCTCAGCATTTTGAAATATGTAGTGCCATGCAAAGGTAATGTTAGAAGGTGGACAAGCTGTATGGTGTTTGTTTCATTAAGATGGCAAATACTTATTGCAGTGAATAGTTCCAGAGGCTTTGCTTTTGCTATACTCTGCTGTGAATTTATAAAAGTGCAGCAGCAGTAGTGTCTCAGTGAAATATGCAGGCAAGGTGCATAAGGCTCAGTCCTGAACATATAGTGCAAGAGAGCCTGGCCTGTGCATTTGTTACTTGAGAGTTAGAAATTGCATAAGATTTTCCCATGTTCTCTACGTGGTGGCGAGCTTTACGTACTTTGATTAGGCAGCTGCTTTTCTTTTGCTCCACAGATGGAGCTGGCTAAACCCTTCTGTGTTTTTGCTTGTGATATGGGTCAAACTTCCCATCAATTCAAATGCAGTCTTTTCTTTAATGTGATTTAAGGCCATTAGATTCATGGTAACATTATTTCTCTGGGTTGTGCAGACCCTGATCTTCTTCCTGAACTGCTTCGTTCCTAATGGACGATATGGTGTGTGAACACAGGGAGTCCCTCAGGAAAGTCATTTGCGTTTCTGGAAGAGTAAGCCTTGTTTACAACCTGCTGTCTGTGACACTGTATATAGCAGCTGTTTCCCTTTTGGAATCATGACAAATTCAGGAGGTTTGATTTCTAGTCAATAAAGAGTTAACAACTGCATCAGAAGTGGCTTGAAAACTTAATAAATAACTGTATGTATCCCACGCATACACTGTGTTTGGTATTAAGAGATCAATGAACAGAAGCACCAGGCAGTTTTAGTGTAAGATAAGGAAATCCATCTGAACTTAACATCTCCTCTTAGCAGTACTCCTCTGCAGTAATGCTCTACATAGCAATTTGACTGAGTTTTGTAACAATAGAAGTCTATTGGGAGGTAGATTGCTAAAGGAGCAAACAAGTCGGGGCGGGAAAGGGAGTGTGAAGGGGAGGCTTAAGAGCAACTTGTGAATTAAGGATCAACTGCAGTTTCAATCAGGAATGTAATATAACCAGCATTCTTAGCTAATGCAAAGCAATTGGTTTATGCTATACAGTTGGAAAGCTTGTTTATAGTAATTCTTACTCGGTCAAAATATTAGAACAGATATCTTCAGTTGTTTAAGAACTAAGGGGAAAAAAAAGCAGAGACCTCAGAATTTGGCTTATTGTTTGTAAATTGTGCAGTTTAAGCGAATGTATTTTACCCATAAAGTTGGCTTTTAAGGCTAGCAAGTTCATACTGGTAACTTTCTTCAGCCCTGACTATCCATTCTGTGTTGGCCATGTTTGTAAATTCTTTCTTGGAGAGAAATGACTAGAACTGTGCCCAGTATTCAAAGTATGAGCTAAGCAATCTATTACACAGTCCTGAAATAATTTCCATTATTTATATTCAAGAAATAATTTCCATTATTTATATTCAATGCTTAAATTTATACACCACAGTATCTAATTGCTTATGTAGTACAACTAAACAGATCTCCAGAAATCATTTAAATATTTTTGGCCACTGCTCTGAATACATCTTTTCTTGTTAGCTCCTCTCTCAAGTCCACACGGCCTTGTGCCCACTGTGAACACCTTCTTTTGTAATAAACTAGACTTTTGTTAGGTATCCTCGTGGAACTGCATTCCTCTGAGCTGTGTGGCAAGGTACTGGATGTTAGCAGGGATTTGCAGTTTGGTCACCCAGAGAGTTTGGATATTTAGTATTCGTGACATAAGAATGGCAGTGCAAGGAGGCTAACTTTCGGATTCAAGGCAGTTATTTCACTAGGGCCTTGGAGCAGTGTGCTGAGAGGTCCTTCTCTGGCACGTGTCACGGTGGCACGTGCTGCTGCTGTTCTTAATGCTTCTGTAATGGTCCTTCTCTTGCACAACGTTTAGATTGCTTTGAACACTTTACAGACTAAGTTGAGGCAATTGATTGGACATGATAGAAATAGCTATACACTTGTTTTATATGTGGAAAATGCAGCGCTCAAATTTGTGCAAGGGAGTCTGCAGCAGAGCTCAAGTCTAAAGCCAGCCAACTGAAGTCTTGGGCTGGTTCACTTAAGTAAAATGTCAAGTAACTTCTAGCTGTCAGACTCTGTTAATCAGCAAGCAGCTGTGCCTTTAGTCATGCTGCAGGACTGGTCATATGAGTATAGGACTGAGACAGTTAGCTGAGTCCTTTTTGCAAAATGATTTTTTTTTTTTCAATAGTGCAGTTGTGACCAGAGCAATTAAAGAGCTGTGCTAGAGCCTTGTGCAGCATGCTTACTGTGTTACTGTCTCGGCTCCATTAATTTGGTCCATCTTTCTTGTCAGAGCTTCAGTGGTGTTTGGTTGCTTTGGTGTATCTCTTGTCAGTGTGTACTTCTATAGTCTGGCAGAATTATGCACAATGTGACTGCACTAGATCACAATTTCTGAGATCTGGTAATGAAGATTTTTCCATTCTCGTGTCACCGGTTTGCTCATTTGTATATTATATTCAGCCAAAGGATTTTGGAGATCCACAGATTCTTAGATTTTTTTTAATTTGGGGGGGGGGGGGGG